>JBBPCS010002721.1:0-13160 GCA_037974645.1 Hollardia meadi
ATTTGCATAAGGAAGCAGAAATGCATGAAGAAATGTACAAAAAAATAAATAAATACAGAAATAGTATTAACATAATTAAATTTAAAAAATGAATACAAAAATAATAATATTGAGAATCAAATGATAAATTAAATAAGGGAATTAAAATAGTAAATAAAGAAGCAAACTAAAACAAATATCAATCTCACATTTTATAAATTAATTAATGCCTACATTTACTTTTTAATATTTTTGGCGCATTTATGGCTTATTCATTTATTAATTGAATAATTAATTTATTTCAATATTTAGTTTTGATTTTGGCAGTTTCGTTCCTCCATACCTGCAACCGGAAAATGCTAATAGCTAATTCAGCATACGTATAATGGCAATAAAATACGGCTGAAAAAGCAGGGCTCAAGTTTTAGCCACCAGCACTACTCAGTAAATTCATGGTCGTATTGTGGCATTATGGGACCTGAAAAAGCCATTAATATAATCCGTTTTTATGTTTCACTGTGTTTAATGTGTTTTGACATTACAGAGGCCCTGAATGCCCCAGGGAGAGGGGGAAGACAGCCACCATGATTTTGTCTGGAAACAGATGCTGCTGCTGTTGAATTCTGCTCCATTGTATCGGAGTGGAGGCAGACATCTTAATACAAGACAAAAACAACATTTTCTGCATGCCAGAGGAATTTCAGTGCACTCACCTTGTGTTTAAATGGCAAACATCGCTGCAGCTTCACTTGTAGGCACAGGCCTGCAGACACAAACAAGACCACAATCAGACAGAGACACTGATCACAGCAGCTCTTCAGCACTCTGTAAATAATAATGAGCAGATTAGAGAAGATCGTGTCTGACTTTATTGAACTCCGCTGGGAAACAACAGAGCAGAAAACACAAAGTGGGATGAACATGATCAAACATATCTCATTGTCAGCGAGCGTCGTAAATCTGAACACCAGTCGAGCGAATGTGAATAAATCTCTTCAGTCGGAGGTTCAGTGTTTTCTATCAATCAATTTTCATGTCATCAGTTAGATTATGCTGTCTTATGTTAGAAAAGCAACATGGTTCCAACTTATTGTTGCCAACTTTCCCATTCAATAAAGTTTTGCACTTCCACTCAGTTTCCTGTGCTCTTTTATTTTCCTGTCGGTTTTGTTTCACATTCGAGATTCGAGGACAGAACAGGAGGTCTGTGGTGTGGTGGCTTTGCTAGATTTGAGCTACTCAGTCTTTCACTTCCTTAATGTTGCCTTCATGTTCAACAATCTTCACTGGCATCAGACTCTCGTAACGGGAGCAGTCCAAGCTGACCAATCACAGCTCTTGCCGTCTCCACGTGGTATCTCTATAGCCGTTTTAGCTCCGACATGGTTACAGTTTTGAACAGTGGCAGTGAGAGTAATTACACAAACACTGTCGATATGCTGATGACGCCATAGGCGGACATACCTCTAGTTGCTGTAGCCTGTAGCTCATACCGAAGCCTACTCTGTTGCTACATTGCTCCCCCCTTCTGCTCTGGAAAACTAATCATTGCTAAATCACATTGCTCCCAGTGCGGGAAAGTCGCCACCGACAACGGTTTAAAAACTCCGGTATACAACGAAATACAGAGAGATTTATCTGGTGGTGATCGGTTTCATCAGCATTGCGTGAACTCCTTTGGCTTGAAGTGAACGGATGTTCGAGGAAGGAGGAACGCTTCTGAAACCCGCCGCAGCGTGCCTGACGGATGATCCTGAACCACTGCACTCAATTCGCGATAAATTCGTATAAACTCGCGTACGCCCTGCCGCATCCGTTTACATTATGAATAGTATTGCTTTGGTATTTCCTGGTTGTACACACAGCTGTTCAGAAAGTTGTCGGTGCTGCAGCCTGATTGGCCGTCTTTATGTGAGCACTGGGTTTGTAAGTGTTTCAAGCAAAGATGGTAGATAGAACAAATGTGCAACACTTCCTGTCTCCTAAGTGGGCGTGGTTGCCTCTCCCGCTCATCCCCACTGGGCATTTTTAACACCAACACACTACTGAGGGCTGTTGAGGCGACCACGCCCACTCAGGAGTCCGGAAGTGCGTACCATTTCATACCATTAGCGTAGCTTGTAATGCAGTATCTTTGTCCTATCTACCATCTTTGGTCTCGGTTTCTGAACTATCTCCGACTCAAGCCCTCTCATCGCAGCGCCAGTTCGCCAGATATCCCAGCATGCTTTGAGCAACGAATCAGCCGCTTCCTATACACAAAGAACAGGGGGTAGATTTCTTCGCCTGATGGAATCACAAAGCATTGTCCAGAATGGCTGCGATCAGCTATGATGGCCACATCACGTTGCTACTTCCACCATCATCAACAAGTTTTTTTTAATGTTTTCTGGATGCAGTCTGATGAGGCATATGATTTGAATATATGGTGACTTACTGTATATATACATCTCATCTGTATGCATATACTGTATGTGTCAGACATATATAGAAATATGCCCTGTATAAACAGAATAGCAGTGACATCCAGCAGCAGCCAGTGACTTATCTACGTTTCTATTTCAAAGCATTCTGGTCCATTTCCTGCTCCTGTACTTGCAGACGTTGGTCCCTTTTCGCCACTTTTTTCCCCTGATGGATTTCTGCCTGTATAACTTTGGGAAGAAGAAAGACGCCCTCCCTCCTCTGATGAACTGACACCACATCCCGTCAGTTCCCTTTCATGCTTCAAATCACTGATTCTGCTATCAAACTCTGTTGGAGCTGACAGGCGACAAACTGTTCCAAAACCGACCCCGAGATGTGTCTCGATCCAGCAGCAGCTGTGTTAAAAAGCCTCTGGCAGCAGCTGCCCTCCCTCCCTCATCATCTGAATGAAGAGGAGCGCTAGCAGCCCCCTGTGGTCAGGAAATATGTGTCAAAACCTTTTCTGAAAAGAATTACTGTACATCTCAACTACTGTTCCCACTGAGAAACACTTCCTGAGGGAAAATCTGCCACTTCATTCATATTCAGACTGCGTGCTGACAGTGAACAGAGGTACTGAATAATGAGTGAATCCACAGTTTGTGCTCTACAATTTGGGCTGCGTGATAATTCAGTGCTGTCTTTTATTTCCGTGCAATTGAATCAGAATGAATGTCACCATATGGTGGTTCACCTGTTTTCATGTCGAATGAATGAGAAGTTAAATCTCTCGCGGCACAAGATCCTAAAATACTTCATAGAGTGAAGCACTACATGGCCAAAAGTATGCGGACAACTAGCTAGGTTGTTAGGTTGCTAGCTCGGAGGTTGTTGTTATTTCGTTTAGCAACAGGGATTTTGAAAATGGTAACACGGAGAAACGGAGGAGAATGCATCCAATGACGAGCTTATTTTTTATCCCTTAAAGAGCACGACGCCCTCCAATCTCCCCTCGCTCTACCCCTTCTGTCTACTGAAAATCACAGCTTGTAAGCTTGTAATTTCAGCATTTCATTGCATTTCAGTACCGAATCGCGGGTTGTGTTTTTGGGCGACTTTACAAAACATCGGGCTGATGAAGAAAGTCAACAGAGCAGACACAGGGAGAGAGAAACAGGAAGAGGCGGGGCAAGCTGGTGTGAGTAGATTAAAGCAGTTTGTGATTAAAACTAAAATAAGGTGGACAATGAAGTTGAATTTAAATGTTAAAAAAGAGAAAAACGTATGTACTAGAAACAGGTAATTAATGTATTCAAATACAAATATAGAACCCCCCCCCCCCCCCAATCTGAACAACTTATGGGGTAATTTAAAGGCAACATTTGAAGCATTAGCATTAGAGGTCAAAGTGGTCGTTTGTATGTAGCAGGTATATGAAAACCTGCCCGCTCGTTATAAAACTGTGTCAGCTACATGCCTATGTAATAAACTGTGATTGGAAATGTCAGTAATTAAAGTATCGACTGCACGAGAATCGAGTGTATTACTCACTGCTGGGAGTCTGAACGCAGGCACAGAGCACTGGGAATAAAACACTCATTAAACCCACTGAGTCAGGCTCAGTCACTGGTCTAATCCAGAGCTGGACTGGTGCCCACTTAATATTTGTAGCTAATGGGACTCCTGAATCCAATTTATTGTGTGTCCGTATATGAATGAGAGTTTTATATTTAACACGTAGGGGTTTAGCGGTGGAAGAAAAGTGGAGAAAACTCAATTTTCATTTAGTTTCATCCCCCAAAGGAAAACTGCTTTGCAGCCAAAGATGAACACACAGATGATGAGAAACTCCGAAACAAGTCGCACAGTTTTGAATCACAGATGTCATTTGTGTGCATAAAAATGATTTTCTTCATGCGTTCCCATGATCACACAGCTTCTCTACTATGTAATCTAAGAAGCGAACACACTGATTGCTTTTATTCAGATTGACATTCTTGTTGTTGCCAAAAGATTAGACTGATCAGCACCAGCGGTACAACAGTAATGAGGCGAAGGGTCAAACTTTGCAGAATCAGCTCCTCAGTCACAAGTTCTACTGCGAGAATTGAGCGTAGCGGTGCAGAAAATTAAAGGTTGCAGCGGTCGCTCATGTAATCAAAAATAAATAGAAAAACCCCCAATAAAAACACCAACAAAGTATTCCTCAGACAGAAAAGTACAAAAGACTCTTAAGGAGAAAACTTGGTTTATGACTTTTGTGAACTTTTGTGTTTGACACAAAGTGAAAAGAACAAGTATAATCCCAACAGTTGCAGTGTTCAGCCACGAGTCAGTCAGTCAGTCTGCTGTTGTTGTTGTTGTTTACCCTCCAGGTGTTCACCTCCACCCTGAGGACCTCAGATCAGCCAGCTTGCTTTACTGAACCACAGCCTGACAGACTGGATTGTTGAGGTTTTGAACTAAAAAGAACAAAATTCTAATTCTGTGTCCGTTGTGTTGTCAGCAGAGTGACTCACCGATCAGAGTAGCCAGAGAGCAGTGAGGGACGGTCGGGGAGAACTTGATAATGATGAGGTACTCGTCCTCTCCGAGCTCCTGGACTTCCACACATTTCTCCGTCACCACGTCCAGCTCCTCCAGGGTGTTGGGCTTCTCTGGGTCGCGGATCGATCGAATCACATCTGATACAGGACGGGAAACAAGATTTGTCAGCGTTTACTAAAACTACCATTAAAGTAGAAAGTTAGCAGCAACAAACGAGTCTAAATCCCCTGAACCATTAAACTGAAAAAAAACTTTAAATTCGTTTGTTGCTTCTATAATTTAATTTAATCCAAAATAACCTAAAAATATATATGCAAAATGTTGCATAATTTGGTTGAATTTGTTTTTAAATTAATCAAATGAACCTAAAAGTTTAGAGTAATGGATGGATTGTTGTAAACTTAACTAAAGCACTTAATTTAATTTAACTAACTTTTAACACTACAAAGCTCAAACAAAAACTACTTTAACTACATCCTCTTTGGTACATTTGATATTAAAATAATAATAGTGAATAACTGTTTCAGGGGTTCATGAGGAGGTTTCAGGGGGTCTTGTTTTGATCATGAAATAGGAGAGCTACAGTATGTTAGGAATTACTTTTTGCTAAGGTTAAAGAGGTGACTTTAAAAGTGATACAACAAACATTGATGTGTGGAGTGCTCACTTTGTCAACTGGCTCAGGAAGATTTATGTCATTTATTTTGGTCCTGTCCCCACTCGATATCTGTAATTTTAATTACCAATATATTGTTTCTGAATTTTACTTCTCATATGAAAATGTATTGTTTGGCTTTTTTTTTTTTTTTACCTAATCCTCTACTAAAACAAATCAATAACACATCCTCAATTTGGTCTTATTACTGTACTTGTAAAAACGCATATTCATAAATGAAAATTCTCAGATCATAAACCATCCTTTTTAGCTATCAACACCATGAACTTGTGTACCCTACATAACATTTTCATGGATTGATTTTTGATCTCTGTCTCTACTATGATCTGCATTTTGTAGCTTTTGTTATTGTTAACAAGCTGGTCGCTAATAAAGTTATTACAAAAAAAGAAAAATTACCTTCACAGTACATTCACCTGACGTCGCTAACATCAACGTTACACAGCAGTTATACGTTAACGTCAAGCCTGCTCACTCACCGTACACTTCTAGCGCTTTTTCTTCCATCTTTTTACTCTTCAGGACATTCCTGTTGTCCACAAGTCCAGAAAACTGTAAAACCTTGGTGACAGTTAACGACACAAGGCTGAACACTGTTTCCATTTTTTAGGAAACGCCATAATAAAGATGGCAGACTGACTGCGGTGACTTTGACAGGAAAACACAGAGCAGCTCCAGCAGATCTGTATCTTCATGTGAGCGCTAACAGACAAAACGTACAGCAGCGTATCCTCTAACTATAACACTGTACGGAGATCAGCGGGGTCCGTCTCGCTTCCGCTTCCGCTTCCTGTATTTTGGTTTAAGGGAAATGCAATCGATATATGATCGGGATATGACCATGTATAACTTCTATCATGTGTTGTTAGATATTAATTAAGCCACTTTATTTTTGATAAAATTAATAGAGGCTTAGCTGCATATATATATATAATAATATATATATATATAATATAATTTATTATATTTTAATATTTAAAAAAATAATTATTTTAATATTAAATTAGTTTATACACAAAAATAAAAAAAGCTATTTTTAATAGACATAATATTTAAAATACTACTTATCAGTTCCTTTGAAAACAAAAATAACATTTTATTTAATATATATATAGATTATTTATTATATAGAACTATTTTATTGAAAAAAAATTACTTCCTTATTTCATTTTATTCCTATTGGAGAAGATCTTGGTGTAAATGAATGAATGAATTCATGTTATATATGTAAAACTTTTTATATTATATCTATTGTTGTTGGTTGTTCAGTTAAAAATTAATACAAGTGTTTTACTGCGTTTTTGCAAGTAACATGTACGCCTAATTTAAGATTTATGACTTGTTTCATATTAAACATAACATTTTTCCCCCCAATAATTCTGAATTGAATGAAATTATGTACAATGTGCAATTCTGAGAAAAAAATGCCAGGAAAGATACATACAGTAACATTCAAGTAGTTGAAGAAGAAGAAGTAAGAAATAATCAAGCAAATAAAATAAATACAATGATTTTAAAAAAGGAATGTATAATAATTTAAATCAATAAAATTATTTTGAAAATTAAGAAATGAAAACAACAGGGGGTAACAGAATAAAGACATACAGACACGAGCTTTAGTATTATATTATTATTATATTTATATTAGAATTATTATTATTATTATGGTTATTAGAATATTTAATTATCTTGATTTACTTGTAAACTATTTTATGGAAATCAGAGAAAACAGGATTTTGTTGCTGAATTTACCTGCATGTATTTTTTTTTTTTTTTGAAATTAGAAAGATTTCTCATCAACATCGTCTTTCGATTAAATCGACTTGTTTCTCTATTGGTCAGATTTGGTCAGCTGACGGAGGAAAGAGGGTCAGTCATGTGACTACCCGGACAGAGCTGGTTTCGGTGTTGTGTCGTTGTAATCTCTGTTTGGAGGAGTTTAATTCGTTGTTTTTTCATAAAATGGCTCCTTAGCGAACACTTGAACTCTGTGACTGATTAATAATTCTTCCATTTAACGTGTGAAGATGTTGGAGAACAACTCCACAGAGGTGTGTGTGATCCCGGAGAACCAGCACTGTGGAGAGGTAGCGGACATCCAGAAAGCTGAACTGGCTCCAGGAGGCTCCCTGCTCGGATGTCTGGGTGTCAGGGGCCGGCTGGTGGTGTGGAACCCGGCGGACAGAGAGGCTTCTCCGGCCGCTGTGGACGGGTGCTACACGGAGTGAGTCCGACTCTCTATATCCTTGTAGAAATGTCCCAAAGAAACCTTATCAATAGAAATGATCGAAACATAAAGAAATTACTTTTTGAAAATATAAACTTTTATGAGTCACTTTCCTCATGATTACTGCAGCTCACACCACATCCTCCTTTTGATTCACTCACTACATCTGACATAAGTTGACATTGGCATTACAAATGAAGAATACTTATATTATTGATTAATCTGTGAGTCCACAACAACAATTCTGTGGATATTGATATCCCCATTGCAAGGGAAATCTTAATGCATCAGCATACAGTGATATTCTAGACAATATTGTGCCTCCAACTTGGCTTATCAGTGAGAAACAAATAGAATGTTCTTCTGTTTCCAGCTTTTCTTGGGAGGAGGTGGCTGTCCACAGTCGTGGCGTCAGCGGCTTCAGGCTGCTTGCTGTTGGAGCACAGTGTGACCTGAAGCTGCTGGAGGCGGAAGCAGAACGATCGGCCTCCATTTCTCTGCTCTCTGTCTGTGAATGTCCTGCAGATCGCTTGCTGCAGACCGTCAGAGAGCAGGACGATGGTGAGTACCACCACCAGCCCACTACCACCACCATCATCATCATCATGTGCCGCCACAGTGATCTGACACTGCAACAACAAACTGACAGAGGACGCTGAAAAGATCTGATGCTTTAGAATCGCAGTCATGTGTATTATTAATGTGTAAATATTATATGACTGATTGAGCCTTTATTTTCAGGTGTGTGTGAGCTGCAGTCGGTGCGTGTGTTGTCGTTTGCTGCTGGCCGCTGCTGTGTGCTGCTGAACTGTGATTGGCTGCTGCAGCTGCAGTGGCAGCAGACGGAGGAGGAGCTGCAGACGGTGTCCTGCTGCAACATCCAGCTGACTGATGGCAACCAACACACCGCTGTCCACCACTGTGTCTGCAGAGAGACCCTGTTCATCCTCAACTCCACCGGACTCATATGTATCCTCAACTGACGACGGCTGAACACATTCTTATACTGATACAAATAATACAAATACAACTACTTAGACTGCTAATCATAACTGATCATCAAACTTGGCTAAGCTAACCTCAGTTAAACTAAGGTAAACAGCAACTAAACTGTCATGAATAAAAGAAACTGAGCTAAACTAAATGAACTAATTAAGAAAACACAGATAAATTAAGCTGAAATGATATAGTTGAACAAAATGAATAGTTAAACTAAACTCAGCTAATTTAATCTAAACTGACACTAAACTAGCTAAATTAAATTGAACTTATTTAAGTGGAAATAATCTAAACAAACCTGACATGAAATCAAGTTAAACTAAATGAAGATAAATTCCACAGAACTAAGCTAATTTAAACTGAGCTTAACAAATTTTAGCTGAATGAAACTAAGCTAACAAATTCTGCCAATGTTAACAAAACAAACTAAATGGGTAAACTCAATAAGGCAAACTAAGCTACCTTTAAAAACATAAAGTCAATCTATAAAACTAAGCTAGCCTTGATGAAGCTATACACTTAATTACATGAAATCAAGCTAAACTAAAAGAAAATTACCTAAACAGAAGCTAAATTAAACTGATCTTGTCTAAATCGAACTAAGCTAGCTGTGATAAAACTAAGCTAACTAAACAAATTAAGCAAACATTAACAAAAACAGCTAAATACTTAAAACTAAAAAAGCTAACCTAAACTAAGCTACTGTGAAAAAGGTTAACTAAGCTACACAGAACTAAGCTAAATTAAATGTAGCTTAACTAAACTTTAGCTTGACTAAATCAAACTAAACTAGTTGCTAATCTCATCTAATCTCATCCAAACAAAACAAATTTTGACTAAACCTGATAAATGCAAATTCTTGACCTTGAAAACAGTAGTAACTCAAAGTCAGCTTACTGGCCTTTTATGAACTTTTAGCCACATCTCATGGTCTTCCTCAGTGGATGATGGAGGACCACTGAGGATGACTATGATAATGATATTGGGTTTAATAATGATATTGATAATTTCTGTTAATCTAATCTAACCTGGATCTAGTCTTTGTGTCTCTTCTTTAACTGAGACCTCCAGCTGTGTATAACATCTCTGATGGCAGTCTGCTGGCCAACGTCGACCTCCCTGCTTACCTGAGCTCCAGCTTGGCAGACGATGACCTCATCTCCACTTCTTCGTCCTTCTCCTCTTCCTCCTTCTGCCTCCTGCAGGTGTCAGCTGATCTCAGTACAGCTGTAGCCGTTGCTCAGTCTAACACGGCCGTCGCCGTCGACCTCAACCACTACTTTAGGTACAGCATTTCCTTTTTTTTTTCTTACCATTTTTAGTTCTTGTTTTTATTTTTTGTAGTAGGTAGTCTCGTGTTAACAGCAACAATGAAGCACACAAACGCCTCTCAAAATGAGGAAACGGGCAGTAATTGCGACGGCAAAGTCTAAACACATGAAACAGATAACACAGCACATGGGAACAATGTGTATTTGTCTGCTTGGTGTGAGCGCTGCAGAGACATGACCCACTGCCTGATGTGAATGTTCCTGACTCGACGCATCATCGTCCCATTAAACTGCCGTCCACTGTGACTCGTCTGCACGTTAATCACGCACAGCACCAGGGAGAGAAACTGACTTTCCTGTGTTCTGAGGTAAAAACAAACTTCACAGTCATATTTCTGTCTCCCAGGACGTACCCGGACCACCTACTGTGTGCTGCACCCCCCTCTCGCCCTCCTCTCCGGCCCCAACACCCCAGAGACCAGGACAGCCTGTCGAGCTCCAACTGCAGCCTCGCCGCCCTCGGCTCAACCCTCAGTCCTGACCGGTAAACTGCCGACCACCACACAGAGATATACATGGTCTATGTTTAGGTTTGCCTTTCAACAGATAACGTTAATAAAGTGTAATTGATTATTTTATAGTCGATTGAAAAATATAAATAAAACTTTTTATAATTGACTAATAGTTTAAATGATTTTTCAAACTAAAATTACCAAACATTCACCGGTTCCAGCTGCTCAGATTCCATATTGGTCTCTGAAAAAACATTTTTTCACATTTTGTAGACTATTATTGATTAATCAATAATGAAGATAATTGTCCTAAACTATTTGTATTATTTCTCACTAACAAATTAATGATTGCTCGACGTGACTTTTTCTTCATTAAGTTTATCCGCCTTTTTCTTTTCTTTTTATAACCCAGATTCCCAAATATGTGTGATGCTTTATAAAAAAGTCAATAAAAGAGAATGTGATAATTTGCTAATTGCTAATTTGCTAATCCTTTTTGATATAAACTCAATTGAAAACAGTACAAAGACAATATACTCAATGTTTGACCTCATCAACTTCATAGATTTTTTGTAAATATATGCTTATTGTGAATTTGATGGCCACAACACGTTTCAAACCAGTTTGGACAGGGGCAACAAAAGACTGGGAAAGTTGTGGAATGCTCCAAAATATCTTGACATTGAGCTCTAACCTCTAATTTTAACTCCTTTCTAGCTCCTGGGAAGCTCGTCTGGCCTCCATGTACAGCAGAGCCCAACAGACTCCCTCCTCCCCCTCCTCCTCCTCTCAGCCTGCTGGCACCTCCTGGTCTTCCTCCCTTCACCACCTGGAGTCCCACCAGGCTCCGTACTCGGCCCACAGCAGGGTGCCTCGCGGCGGGGCGACAGTTGTTTTCCCTGTCCCTGAATCGTCCACTCCGTCTCTGCTCACTGTGTCTGAGTTCTCTGCACAGCTGACCTTCGTCTCCCCTGGCAACAAGCAGACCACAGCAGCCTTATGGGATTTAGAGTCGGGGAGTGTGAGCTACCACCAGGCGGAGGGGGAGGCTGCTCCAGTTCAGCGCTGTGGAGAGAGACAGCACAGACTGCTGCTGAAAAGTAAGTCGAACACAGCTGCAGCCTGCAGAATGGGGCGGGGTTAAACATTTAATCCCACCCACTATGGTTTGATTGGTTTAACTGTCAACTTTGGGCGGGCTAAAACGTTGATTGTGATTGGTTGCTAGCTGTGCACCTGTATTCGGAGAACAAAACATAAGTGTCACATTATATTTTTGTAATAGTCAAATTACATGTTCAGATTTAGGCTCATGTAGGGCTGAATATTGGCTATAATCTACATTTTTAACCTGCTCACTTCACACGTTAGCTTGGTGGGGAAGTAACGTTAGCTAACCGACAAGTGAAGTCGCTAATCTCTATTTCTAATTATATTGATTAACACAGCAGACTAACGTAACTGTTCATATTAACAGGGGAAGAAATCTGACCTTTTTGGCTAACTTTGTGAATTCCAGTTATCTATTATTAGCTAACGTTAGCACCCCAGCCAGCTAATGTGTGAAGTAAGCTAATTGCTTATATTTAGTTCTACGTCAGCCAAATTTTAAATGTCTACTTTGACTATAACAAAAGATTATGACAAAAATCTAATGTGACATTTATGTTTTGTTCTCCATACCGGCGTTTGAGCAGTTCCTCTCATGACACTGTTAGCTAAGAAACGTATATCGGTAGGTTTCTTTTATTTTACGAACTGACCGTATTGTTTTATCCCGGCCAGCGCCGACCCTGGCCAAACCAATGAAATCAAAGTTTAACCCCGCCCAAATTAGATGGTTAAACCAATCAAATCACGGTTGATTAAACGCTCGACATTGAACCCCTCTCCGTTCTGCACACTGCAGCCAGGTATAGTTAGCCAACATCAGCAACATCGACTGAGACAGAGTTTGATATTGTGAAAGAAAAATTAACAACAGTTTACTCACCAAGTTCATCGAGATCTCTACAACCGTCCCACAAGGCAGGAACGTGATCGCTCAAGTTTCAAACAAACTCTCAGTTCACAGTGGACAGAGTGGGTCGTTTTATTTTTTTGTGTTTTGTGTTGTCCCTCTAATAAATTTGGTAAAATTAGGGATTGATTTTAATCTTTAAAGTGAAGTTTGGAACTTTCATAACAGTTAAGAGAACAAAAATCTTATCCAGTTTGAGAAACAAACATAATCTTCTGTCTGATAGACGCTGTGCAGAAACATAAAACACCTGAACCAAACAAACTGGAGTCAGGTGTTTGTTTATTAGCTTGAAGTTATCTGATTTTTCAGTGTTCTGTCTCTGAACAACTGGCTGAAAAATAAAAGTCTGCACAGATTACATGTACTTTGTCAATACACCAAAACAAAAACAATCACATATCACATTATTTTATTATTTTAACTGTCTGTCTGCCTGTCCGTCTGTCTCTCTCTCTCTCTCTCTCTCTCTCTCTCTCTCTCTCTCTCTCTCTCTCTCTCTCTCTCTCTCTCTCTCACACAC
>JBBPCS010002722.1:0-38791 GCA_037974645.1 Hollardia meadi
CACACACACACACACACACACACACACACACACACACACACACACACACACACACACACACACACACACACAATGCAACAGCCGCTCGCCGGCAACCTGACTCTGAAATTATAACCACCAGTTAGACATCAAGGAAGATGAGGAAGATGCACTGTGTTTAATGAAATCTATTTTTGCTCATAATAAATATTAATGGGCTTCTTATTTAGTGATGTCACAGCCTTTACTGCTCAGCCTCAGAGGAGCACAGGGGAGATGGACCATCAATTCTTACTTTGGGTATAACCCCGTTCACATTTCCATCAGAAAGATTTTATTAGCTGACACACCGTAACCAATACTGCACATGGTATGAAACATGTTTTGATGATGTATGCATATATTGGCTTGATAGAAGAACTAAAATGTTATTCGTGTTGTGCTGTGATCGCAGGCAACCAGACAAACTGAGGGTGGTGTGGATCAGGAGAAACAGACGTCACAGCACAAAGGTAAGACAGCAGAGAAGAATGAGATGAGATTGATTAATAAAAAGCATCCAAATAAGCAGTCGGCTCCTGGAGTAAAAATGGCTGAAATGCTATGAAATATGTTCTGAATTTTTGATGATTCCAATAAACTTTCTTTTATTTAGAGTGTGCTCTGCAGAAGCTTAAATACTGTCCATAGAAAATGTAGACCATTTTGAGATTGAATCCCTGGTTTCTGTTGTCCTTTTCTGTCAGCTCCACAGCTGGCAGCCAGGGATTAAAAACCCCTACAGAGGCCTGGTGGTCTGGCAGGTTCCAGAGAGTTTAGACATCACAGTCACTCTCTTCAAGGTATGAAGCTAAATAAATTCATTTGATTACAGATGGGAAAAGCATAATTTAGTTATTAATCTGGATGAGCAATGGCATGACTGAGGCATTGAGCAATTCTTTGTCAACAGGAACCTACTGCAGAGGAGTTTGAAGACAAGGACTGGACTTTTGTCATTGAAAATGTGAGTGCTCTATCTCTGTTATCCTTAGTTGTGATTTTAATTGACACTTAATTAAAAAAATCAGATGGACTATATGGACGCTTGATTTATTTTCCTATATCATGTTTATTACGTGTGCACTCTTTGTCCAAATTGTGTTTTTTTATTGTTTTATCATCAAACGAATTTCAGTTAAAATATATAAAAATATAAAATATATATATAAAATATATTATTAGTAAGAAGGAAATTGTCTGTGTTCAGTCTTGACTTCCTTGTCCTTTGGTTTAATTTATTAGGAGACAAAGGGCTGCAGGAAGGTGTTGGCGTCAGCTGATGTCAACATGAAGAAGTTTGCCTGTGCCACGACGGCCCAGTATGATGTGACACTGAAGCTCAAACCGCTCTCTGTCAAAGTGGTGGAAGCCACGCTGAAACTGAACTTGTCTTGTATCTTTCTCAAAGAGGGCAAGGCCACGTAAGTGATCAACACAGCAGCATGTAATTGACAGAAAGCGATAAAGCTGATATTGTTTGGACATGGACATTCCCATACGTCAAATGTTCTACTTTCTACAGAGATGAAGACATGCAGAGTTTGGCCAGTCTAATGAGCATGAAACAGAGTGACATTGGAAATCTGGATGACTTTAATGACAGTGACGATGAAGCTGGTGAGGACAGGAGGGGCAGCTTTGGAACTGGACACGCTACTCCTGTTACTGGTAAGGCTGGGGACACACTTGAGGATCACTGGGGTTTTAAGCTAAATGAACATGCTATGGCAGCCTGAGAAGAAATCCTAATCTGAGGTTTTAGCTGAAGGCAATGGCTGGCAGAATCTGCTCTTTATTAATGAGAAAGAGAGAGTTAGAGTCTGAGTTTAGGGAATATTGTAATATATGTATTTTGGCAACCTGGATGTCGAAATTGAGCCATATAATTATTTCCGTTCACACACTCTCACAACTCTGATCTGCACATGCCTCAAGTAGTGCTTCTGCACGAGATGTAACAAAGGAATGCATGTATGCTGCCTTTTGTAACTTACACCCTCCAAGGTGTAATTCATTCTAGAAAAGACTCCACAGCCCCGCCATGTGGGAGAGAAGGTTATCCCCTCTTATATTCTTACTTCTTTTTCCCTCAAACTGCTCTTTCTTCTCTTGTTTCCTACTTAAAACTCAGTTCCCTTTTCACCTAACAGCTTCCGCCACAAGAGTACATGATCTGTCTTGGAGGCCTGCAATTGAATCAGGCCCCACAGGTAACTTTTTCCACCTTCATGTGTAGTCCTGCGCCCCCCCCCCATCTTTCATCTTCCATCTTTAGCCTTCATTACATTTATTTGACATTTTATGTATTTACTCTATATTCCCCAAAGTAACAGCATAGTTTTAAAGGCATGGAAATAACAAAATTGGACTTTTTTGTGTCTAAGCCTCCAATTGTGATTTTAGTGTTGGTTTGTGTTGATTATTTTTAATGTTACTGTGTAGTCTTATTGTTTTGAACACACATCTCAGTACTATCACTGTCATTTCCACTTACATATATACATCTTTATTCTGTATTTTACTGCTCCTATCTCAACCTCTACTTATACTTCTTTTCTTTCAGTCCTTGATTTACTCTCTACCCTGACTTTTTTCTCATCACCCTTTCCATCCATTCGTCTCATCTCTTTCAACCAGTAACCTCAGAGATGGATTGGAAAACGTACTCTGGCATTTCTTCCACCATCTCGGTCCCATCTTGTCCACCTCTGCCTGAACACCCAGGCCCCTCTGTTGCATTGTCTGCACCAAGCACTACCCAGCAGGCTCGGCCCTCCCCCTATGCCTACACATTGCCAGCCTTTACACGTGCTCACCCTCCTGCACTTCCCAAAAACTTCCAACCCAGTGCCGGGTCAGGTATCAGTCAACAGATATTCCTCATCCTCTGTAGTCTGTTGTCTATGGTCAGATTGTTTTGGTAGATTTGTAATTTTAAGTCCAGCAATATTTAATCCATAACCACTCTGTTTGATTGTCAGGAATATTAGATGCATTTGATAATGATTCCAAGCATCCTGTCAGACCAGGCCAGACCATTTTGAAATGCGCAAAATCGACGCAGCATTTAAGGTTAAATGTTGTATAGTTTGAAGATGAATTTTCACCAAATTTGAGAGTGAACTAGCTGAGTCATACAACTAACAGTTTAACATTGCATTGCTTTAATAACTGAGAAAACAAATAACACCCTTTTATTGTTAAATCAGCTAAATCAGACAGATTTATTCACTGTGTTGCTCTTGATGTTGCACACTTCATGTGTTTATTTAGGCAATGATTCATTGAGGTACAAAAAATTAATTTGGTTTCACATGTAAAGATCCAGGTTAGATGTCAGTCAAACTACTTTCACACTCAAAAGTGGAATTCTTGTATTTTTAAACCTCGGGCCTATGTTTGCATATTTTGGTGTGTTAATAATTCATACCTACCATAAGTTTTGGAATTGGTCCAGCAGATGTAGATCGCCTCAGCTGGTGGTCGTGACAGTTGTTGCCTCATCTAAATTGTTGAAATCAGCCAACTATTCAGCCACGACTTTAGAAATAAATTCTTACAGGCACATTCCTCTGGGTAAAACTCCTCTCTCCAAATCTGACACGCATTTCCTTTCTGGAATGTTGTCAGACACTCAGAGTTACAATCTCAATGGGAGTGGCAAAAAAGCACTTTTAGTAGATGTAACTTTTGATGAGTCATTTACACACCAAAATGTGTAAATATAGTGCCCAGGTTTAAAATGCTGGAATTCCCCTGTAAGTTCATTGTTTACAATTCTTTAAAATATACAAGCAAATGCTTCTTGTGTTCAAATCTTGAGTAAATAAAACAAGCCCACGACTCTAAATGTGATCTGTAGTGGTCTGAGGCACCTCCTGCTGTGTCCATAAGTCCAGCTACAACAAGGGAATGAAACTCATGTCTCTGCTAAGGATGAAAGCCCTCAGTTTGAATCATTGCACCTTACCTCGGCCTATAATAATGTTCTCCAGCAGCATCCATTTAAAGTATTCCTGCCAAACTTCTTAAATAAATTGCTCTGGTAGACTCTGTGCTGACACAGTTTGTTGTTTCCTAAGTTATAGTTTGCACGGGAAAGCTTGTGTACATTTGAACTATACTGCACAGCGATGATGACTTACCTTGCTATGAACAAAAACGAAAAGCAAAAAAGAAGTTTAAATTTATTGTACAGCTTCTTTAAATTTGTTAAAAATAGGTTTAATCAACACTTTCTATATTGTTTGAATTAAGTATTTTATTCAGAGGTTACTCTCAAATATAGCATTTTAATCCCCTTTAACCCTCCCATGACAAAATGGCCCCTTTACTCCTGCCGTTTTTTAATAAAATTGCTGGTGGCTATTACAATGAAATAAGTTTACTTTTAGGGGACAGTTCAACATTTTTCTTAACATAAAAACTGAAAACAGGGGGAAACAGCTGGTCTGGCTCTGGCTTAAGTTAAAAAAATACAGATATCAACCCCTCTAAAGTTCATCTGTACACAAAAATGTAAAAGCAGCATTTTGTGGTTTTAAAGGGAGTTACTTGATGTAACTATTTCTGGGCAAACAGTCAAATACAGGGTGAAGCTTCCTCAAGTCTTGTACCATTATACCTGTACAGAGACCACAATCACAAAGGAAATAACGCAGCATAGAAATGCTGGTTGGATGAATAAAGTGTTTGTCAAGAAATAGTTCAACACAATTCCTTCTAAAGTCACATTACATTTTCTATTTTTCACATCTGAAAGTGGGTTTCACTTATTTCTTTTTTGAAATAAAATAAGTGTTTCAACCAATTATTCCATGTAACTACAAAGCTATTCTGTGAGAACTGGTAGCAAATCTGAACAAAAGCACAACACAGGAACAAACAGTTGCAAGGAAGTTCCGTTTACTTGGAATCAGGTAGGAGTCAAAAAAACTGAAAATCAGTCCAATAGCAAACTTTTCCAACTAGGAGCAGAATCAAAGTCTGGTGAATCAGGGTCCGAAGTTCAGAACAGGCAGTCAGGAAAACAGACTAAAGAAACACTGGAGAGCTAGGTGAACACACTAGACAATCTGGCAGAGAATGAGTACAACTGGCCTGAATACATACTAAGAGGAAATGAGGAAATGGGCTGCAGGTGAGGAGATGGGCAGGAAAACCAGGTGAAAGGAATGAGATGATTGTAGGTTTGGCAAGATCTGAAACGACAGGAGAGTTAGTGATATGGCCTGAAAACAGAGAAAATAAATGAATAGTCCTAAGAGCTAGCTGGGGTCGTGACATATTCATTGAAAACATGGTGATAATATGTTATAGGATAATTACAAGTTCATTTCAGCAGGGTGAGACCGGTTTAATTGCAGGGTTCTAAAGTCTTAATCCTGATTTGGCGAGACCCTGACATAATTTGTGTTTGCAGTTTGCTTGGCTGTTAACATTCTGTGTATTTCTAGTTTCACTCATAATTTTTCTGTCCTTTGTCTTCCCACTCTCCCCTTTCCTTCTACTTTTCTGCCACTTACTGTATGTACTCTGCTTTTTTAGTGCCCATTTCAGCTTCTCGAAGGCCCCATAGCTTCCACAGTGGCTCCACTCCAGCTGGGGGCTTGGAAGCCCAGGCTTTCTCTTCTTTCATTCCTTCTAAAGCCCTTTCCACCTCCTCTCTCTCCTCCTCACCCTCTGATCCGTTCCTCCATCCTCCCACTTCCTCTGATACGGCACAAACAGGTATTACATAATTCAGTTCAAAATTGTGATTGGTTTCTAATTGACAATGAAATAGCTGAAAACTATCCAATACAAGACTATCTATACACTACATACGATGCTGTTTTTTGGTCTTGAGCTCCTACTTTAAGAAATATAATTTATTCAACTTTTATTGAATAAATATGTCTAGGATAAAAAAGGTAAGCTCAGCTGTCAGATTGTTAATACCACAGTAAATATTGTTCATCTCAGCATCTAGGTGGTAAACTCTGAGTTTACATGGGAAAGTTTACATGAAAATAAACTTGAAAAAGTGACGGCAACATAAAGTTAAAGCTATTTGTCCTTGCCCTCCAAAACTGAAATTACAGATACAAAAAGATTTAGATGATTGTACATTTCATTATAGTAGTGGTGGAACTGTTGTAGTGATAATCCCTAATATTACTGTTGACAGCTCTGTACTGTGGCTGTTTGCGCCAACGTTAGCTTCGCAGACTGACAGCAGGAGCTGCTTTACAGCCCCAAATTCAGGAGGTATCAATCCAGAGCCTTTAATGTAATAAGCTTAAAACAATATGATATGAGCTGTAAAGGTTTAATTTGGACATTCCAACTGTTAACTCTCAGCAAACTGTTACTTCTGCTCTTACATCTACTAAGCTAACTTCTAAGTCGACACACTGTCAAGCTAGTTAGCTAACTATCAGTCTGAAAAAGCCAAAGATAAAATGAAAGTGTGTTTTTCTTTTTTCTAAACTTTATAAATACCAGCATGCAGAGCTGAACTTTGGGAATTAATGTTGATAAGTTTCAGTTGCGATAGCAACATTTTTCTTTATAGCTTGTGACGGTCACCAGCAATTCCTTTATTTGTTTACAACTTATTTAAATTGAGGCTCTTGAAAATTATAATCTTTCAAATCGCAATTTTAATGCAACCTAGTTGCTTTCACGCCACCATTTTTCATCACTACCCTCTTTTATTCTTTCAATTTTCGACTCTCAGCCTGTCCAAGTGCCTGGAGAACACAAAGTGTTCCATCCTTTTCTTCTGCCTCCTCCTCCTCCTCATCTTCAGCTGCTCTCAGCTCCTTCCCCCCTGTACCTCCACTGCCTCCTGCTCCCAGACAGCCCAAAGCTCGCCTCACCTCTGTGGGGGAGCCAGGCTCTGCCCTCACCAGGCCCACCAGTCTGCCATCTGCCTCTGAGTCAGGTACAGGAGCAGGAGGAGATGTTTCATCCTATCAGTAGCTCGTTCTCACCCTTCCATTCATACACCTGTTGCAATGCTTTTACTTGTGATTCTCCCTCTATCCTTCCATGTTATTTTCTGTCTACCCTTTTTTTCCCCAGCTTCCTGGCAGAGTGAATGGAGACCCCCCAAATCTCAGGCCCCTCTAGCACAGCCTGCCCTCTCTCCTAAGTTTCTGCATCTCTCTGCCAATGATCCTGGACAGCCTGCAGTGCTGCGGAAAAAGACGAGAATAGAGCTGCCATGTAATGCTGCTCCACCTTTAACCTACCTCATGCCTGGCATCCTCTGTGTTCTTACCTAAACTTCTCCTGCCTAACATTTCATTTACTATTATTGCTTTGATTCATCCTTACTGATGCACCGTTTAGGTGAAGTGATAAGAATATAGAATTCCACTGCCTATTTTATATAGTCAACATTGCCTGAGTTAAAAATGTCAAGACATTAGATTATTGCTCTCATTGAATCAATATACACACATTTTACAGACTGAGCTGACATGAGAATAATTTTCTTGACAACTTAAAGGTCATTAGGTAAATGTGATAGAAAAAGAGGTAAAAACAATAGCCACAATACATATCACCTGTCCCCCTACCTATATTTTCCATTTTGTTTCATGCCAAATTTTATGGATGGAATATTCAACAAATCATTTTACATATAGCATACTGTATGAGCAAATGAGTCTCAACAATGTCTTGTCTTTCTATGCACGTGTACTGTCAGATGTCTATTACATGATCAGATTGATGAGAATTTATTAGTGGATTCCCTGTGAGTAGCAGGCAAGCATTGTTTTTGTAATAGTCTTGTTATGTCTGCATAAAGTCGAAAGGAACATAAACATAATGGGCTGTCTCTGAATGACACAAAGCCATTACTTAACCACATGCTGTAGATGGAGCCAGCATTGTTACATTGTTTCTTAACCAGTAATGTGACGGTGCTCAATTCAGACTGGATGCGTTAAAGAAATGTTCCCTAAGATTGATGTTGTGACTCTTATGGCAAAGTGAATCATTCAAACATGACACTGACATGTAAAATCATCAAAACATAATGTGATGAGGCTCGTGTTTGAAAAGGGCTTCCAGGAAGAATCTTCTGTTCACCCCCGATGTCCTAACTGTCATCCTGGTTCCTCCTTAGGACCCTGATCTGTGTCCATCCCCGTGTTTGTACCTCTGTCTCTTCATGTGCTAACTTCTATTGGTCCTTTTCCTCACACTGCCTGCTTTCCCTGTCACCTGTTTGTTAGTTACCCACTGAGCTGAGTTACTAACACTACAAGCACTAACACTAAAAATGCTGAATTTGGAAAGCATATTTAAGTTGTGGGTCATTGATATTCCTTCCCATCATCCCTCTGCCCCATTATCTTTTGTCTCTGTCAGCTTCATTCTCTCTGTCTACTGGTCCGTCTTTGGAGCAGAAACCACAGGGAGGGTCTGGATTTGTTTCTTCATGGGGCCCCCAGATCACCCCTACAGTAGAGACCCCCTCACCTTCTTCTTTAAGTCCTGCCTCTGCTCTTGTGCTCTGTGGGCCTCCTCCTCCTTCTCAACCTCATATATCCCAAACTGCCTTAGTCTCCCCCAGTGACAAGGATGCAGGTACAGAATCAAAAAGGAACAGTGATCCATGTTGCTCCTGCTTGAGTAGAATTAGCATCAAAACTGAGTGACTAAACCCCAGATATACAAGCACATACCTCCCCCTGTTGGCTGTTTTCATTAAAACAGCCAAATGCTTGATTCCACTCTGGTAAAAAATATACAGTGCAAGTGCTGTGCTGGTGTGGTGGCATATGAACATCAACTTTCAGGTTATTGTAAATAATCTTTTCTATGTTTTCTTTCATTTTAGAATTCAGAAGACAGTTGAGCACACTGAGTGAGGAGGATAGCCAGTGCACAACAACTACAAGTGAGTGTGAATACAAAATGCAGTGCAGTGGGGTAAGTAATACCTATATCCAGTGGCTACATGGCTAACTTTACATTTCTGTATGTTGTTTAGCCCCTGATTCCAGAGCCCCAGCCAGCCGGAGGCACGGGCCATCCAGGGCTACAGAACAGAAAAGAGATGCACATTTTGGAATTGAGGTTGTCAAGGCATCAGCTGGGTGAGTAAATATAAAATGCTTCCTTTTATCAGGTTCAGTGTTTTTCATGTTTGGCCTGGAAAGGCTGTAAAGGAACAATCCACCCTCAGATACTCCAACACTGTGCACTAGTGTAAATGCCATCAATTTGTTGTGTTAAATGTATTCAATGAGTTCTAAGTAAGTAAAGATTTAAGTGGGAATATTTATTTGTGAGCTACAAATATGTCCTTGATTTGGCATTGTTTTGTCAAAGTTAAAAGGTATTTATGAAGCACTTTTTGAAATAGAAGTAACAAAATGCTTCACAGCAAAAGCATTTAACACAAAACATCTAAAAGGTAGAATAGTGACAAACACAAGATAGATTTACTCTTCAGTGAGTCTTGAAAAGGTTTTTAAAAGCGAACAGCAGCTGGTCAGTCTCTCTTCATTTTAGGCCAAGGTCTATGTGTATTATATGATAATATAATAAGTTATTATATGAGCAGAACAAGTTAGAAATGTACTTGGGAACTTCACCATGTAGTTTCTGATAGGTACAAACTCAAATTATCTTTGGAAAAAGCACAATATGTATTTCCTAGTGAATGTTCAAGAAATACTTTCAACAACCCTTGTGGACATTGGGGGATTTAGTGTGAAAGCATTTTATATACAGTAGTAGTATAACATACAGTATATAGAGGAAATTCAATTTAGAATAAAATAGGATAACTAAAAATATAAAAATAGAGCAACATATACAGTTTCATTTTTTAAATTTACGTTTGGGTGAATGTAAAGAAACAGCAGCAACAAAACAGTGATGATGGTGAGGATAGATGATGATGGTGGTCGGCATCTTCACATTTAAAGTTTGACATCAACATGCTATGCTCTGACGGCTCGGTAAAAGGTTTTCCCCTCAGTCGAGTGCAACAACTTGATACAAGTCCCATTTCGGCCATTTCATTTTCCTGCAACTAGACATGAGCCAGGAGCAGCCTTGAGTCCAAGCTGGGCAGGCATCGCTCCCATCCTGGATCTCTTTCCTCTCCTCCCGGAGCAGTCTGGCTGGTCTGGTTGAATGGTCAAGAAGTGCTGTGGGCAGTGATTGTCCCAAAAAATCTGCTGCTGTTAATCCAAACCCTGTGCCTCCTTCCTCAATGCTGATCAGTGTATTTCTCTAGTAGGTGTTTCAGCAATAAAGCTGAAAAAAATAACAGATTAAAAACAAAAATTTAGCAAATTTGAAGGAGATACCAGCCGCTGCATCTGCACGTGCCACCTTTGCCATGACAAATCAACATGCCATGGAGTACATTTGCACCAAGTTTTGCAATATACAAAGTGCAAGTAAATGCACTGTTTCAGTACATGTTGCTATATTTCAGTAGGCATGAACTCTGCAACCAATGTGTGAATTTAAGTCAGTGACAGGCGATGCAGTTGCACTGAAAAATTTTCTCTGTCTTGCCTGTAACATTTTGACAACTGACTGTGGTTAGTTTAACTTGGGAAAAATACATTGTCAAACAACAAAATATGCCTGTATATGCAAAGCACATTGTTGCTATGTATATTATGTACAACTGTGTTGGGGTATTTAGGGGAAGATTTTTCCTACCCTTATTATTAATATAATTTTCATCACATTAATTGCACTGCATTGGTTACTGCCAATAACTTTTGCTGTGTATTGTACATGGAAACAAATAATTTGCACAGTGTATACTGTGGTCTGCTTCATACTTACAGTATATTTGGCAGATGAAGGACATGGGTCCATCTGGTCTAATTTTATTCAAAGCCAAAGTAGATCTGCAGTGGCTGATTATAACGTTTGTTGAGAGAAAGCAAAGACACGCACTATTTTTGATATGGTCATTGAATCAAATGACTCCTTGGACTGTGTTAGAAACCCCACTCTGCTATCGCAACCCCACTGCTTTGTTCAGTTTCAAGGTAATTGTTTTGGTTTGCCTTTGGATAAATTGACATACAGCTACAGCTACCTTTCTTCACAAGGTCATATGTTGGTTTTATGTTACCTGGCCGGTGCACAATGGTGGAACTGAAGCAAAATGAATTGCTGGTGAAGAGCAAAATATTATTTTCTTTTTAAAAATACTTTAATTCACTTTTCAGTACAGTCACAGATATGTCCATTATGTTTACATATATTTTGCAATTATTTTTTATGTTTTTTTTGTGTGTTTACACTCCCAGTGATCCAAACAAAGATGAATTAAAAAAATTATAATAAATAATAAATATTATTTTCAAGAGTGTTTGTAAGAGTAAGGCAAGAGTAAGTCTTTGCATCTGCTGCTGTCTGACAAAAGATACAGAAGTATCTGCTGCCATACCACCACACTATGGAGAAGCTTTTTTTCTCAGGCTGTAATGGGCTTTTCAGATGGGGGGCGATTGATTGATTGCTCGTAATTCATTTTCAATGAGAGGCGAGTGGACAAGTAGGGCACGGGCGATCACACAGGCGGACTGACAAGTGGGCGCGATCCCGTGAAAGTGCTGCAGTCGTGCTCGTCACATGCACAAGTCATATGTGGAGTTGAACTTTCCTGAACTTTGACTACGCGACAAGATGGATGAGAGGCTGATCCTGGCTGCGTGTGAGTTCCCAGAGATCTACAACTGTTTTTTAAACAGTTATCGGGACATAAACAGGAGGGCCTTTGCTTGGCAGAGCATCAAACAACACACTGACAAACGTACTAACTTAACTAATTTGAAAGTTATGTTATTTAGTTATGTACTCTTTCTTTCAATATTTTCAATCAGATATAGTTTAATATATTGTTATAGTCAATAAAAAACACAGTTGTAGCGACAGGGATACTGCGGTGGCTCGGGAAGACAGCAGTGCACAGAAGCCATTTCCATGGTTACCACGCGTGGGGTGCCTGGCGTTTACTTGCAGGGCACTTGTCTGCCCGTCTATTCACATGAGGAGCGCAGTGAGACCCCGTGGATCCTAGTGGGTACGTGGGCGTAGTGTTGCCCTACGTCTGAAAAGCCCTTAAGACTCCTGAATTCATCCTACACACTTCACCTTTAACTACTTTTAATTTTTTAAATTTGATTATTTTTGTAATATGATTATTCATTCGCGTTTTATATTTTTGTATGTAGCTTAGGGAACGACAACCTATATTTTATCATGTTCGTACATGTAAATGAAAAATGGTCTTGTGTAATCACCATTAGACATTCTCGAAAAAAAAAAAGTGGACTGGAAGTAACCGATTTGAATTCGACATTTAGTAAAATAGAGGTCTCCAAAGGAAAGTCGCTCTTGATATGTTTCTGCTGGATGTGTGACTTGTAAAATTTGGGGATGATCATAAGGCATGAGCGTGTTTTGGATGTCTGCTTTATTCCCTCAAAAATCAACCAAAGGTTGTATATATGAGATTGTGAACATTTATATAGCAGCAAACAACTATTTGCCGTGTAAATATATTGTGGAGTAATCGTGTCCTCAGCAGAGAATGAAGTCACATTCCCTCTGTGTGTGTTTTGTAATTTGAGCTTCTCTGTTCTTTGTTTTGGTAGCCAGGCTGACCACGTGCGCATGTTCATGCATGTGAGCAAGAATGTTAGTGCATATGAGTGTGTATGTTAGTGCCTGTCCCCTCCCTGTGTCCGTTTTCAGCATGGCCTAGTAAGAAACTTCCTCATATAAAAGCTAAACAGCACACTAAAATATGTTTCTGAAAACGTTTCAGGTGAGAAACAGGCTATGCAGTAACAGAATCTTGATTCATATTTGATCATGAGCAGCGTGTGTTTAGATGCTGTTTCGCTTTTTTCCAACTTTATTGAGGAAACAAACCTCGCATTTGTTTTGGTTCTACACAAAAAACAAACTCCCCATTTGTTTGGCTTAAAAGGGCTTTTGGGAATGTTTGAAAGAGTTCTGGGATAAATTGAGAACTGTATTAGGTTAAATTGACTTAATGTAATGCACTTAAAGGCAGAAAGTAACAGGTTTTAAAAAATTTAATTTTAAAAAATTGAAATGCACTTTTTAAAATGTATCTGCAATGCAGGTTGTGTATTCATATGTCTTACGAGAAAAATCTCTGTTGATATCAAAAATCCTTTAAAAACCCTTTATTCTGTGGTGCCCTCTGCAGCTTCTACTGCCTATATTCTTTTGGCTATGTTTGAGCACTGGAAAAAATTGCTATAAAGCTGCTTGTTCAGCTATGTTAAATTGTCTAGCACATTTTAAAAAGGATTATTTTACATTTCATTTAAAGAAAAGCAACTTAGTCAAAGTCATGTTGATATAGCAAGTACCTGGTCTGGCAGTGTTGTTTCAGCGTATTATCATGAAGGGCTGCTGCTGTTTGGCAAGACCTGGTCATAACTTCTGTGATTTATTACAAAGCGCTTATTTGTTTGGTGACTCCGTCTGGTTTGAATCTTCTGTTGTACACTTTTGCCATATATAAGTTTTGTAATTTCATGTCACATTGCTCTTTTGCTTGTGTGCTGTTCAGTGGAATTCTGTGAATATGGCCTGGATATGGACTGCATTGTTGAGGTGGAGACTTTCCTTACTTCATAACTCTGATCTTCATATGTTTGTCCCTCAGACCCGAGAGCATGACCTCACTTCTGCTCCTTAGCCCCAGAACGCCCATAGCCCCAGGACTAAAATATTTTGAGATGCCAAAAACACAGATGGATCAGACAGAATCAAAGCCAACAAGAACAATCCCTGACGCCCCGCCAACACTTCCTCCCTTCACTTCTTCACATAAGAATAACCCTGATTTTCAAGATCACACATCTGCCTCAGTCAATGAACTTCCGCTTAAACCAAGAACTCACTTGTCCAAGACGTCCATTCAGTTAGGAAATCCAATAGCCCAACCAGAGCCTGTTCAACGTAAACTCCTTTCTCCTACCAAACCTCAACCTGCTTCCAGATCACTCCAGGCACCTTTTTTGCAGTTGTCTCAAATTGCTACAACCTCAGACACAAAACCGATAGGAAGGATAGCAGTGTCCCATAAAAATGAAGCTGTAACTATGGATTTGGGGTAAGTGTAATGTGGTGCTCTGTCAGTTAAATCCCCATTTTATAGTCTTGAAAATAAATCTGCTTTTATCAATCTTAACACTTGAAATGCAAAAGTAAATCATGATTATTAAAGATAAATAGACTTGGCTCAGGCATTTCTAAGTGCTTTCTAAAGGACTTCAGTCACTTTGTTCTGACATACACCTTTGGTATACTCTACTCCTTCAGAAATGAGAGTATGGCTGCTTCAGTGCCATCTTGTCTTAGAGATGCCAATACTGTTTTTTCTCCAGTGGTGGTAAACAAGACACCAGAAGCTCAGTCTGGAGAATGGTCTGTTGCAAAAACCTCACAGAGGGAAAGGCCACAAAGAGACACTCAACAAATCAGCCTGGCTGCTCCAATACCCATTATGGATGAGAAGATCATATGTAAAACATCTGCCTCGGACCAAACCACCTCAAAATTGGACTCTCATTTTAGGTTTCTCGCAGGACAGCAGGCTGCAACCGACAATTTACCAAAACAAAGAGAAGAATCTAAAGTTACTTTTGCTTCATCTTCCACAAAAAGCTTTGTTGTGCAGGGTTTGGAAAATTGTATGGAGAGAAAGAGAGTTACACAGGAATTTGTGTTCCCAAGCTCTGCAGTCAGTATAGAAGAAAAGTGTATGTACATATCTACGGTGGAACTTGGTCCATTGTGTCCAAGGGGAAGTTCTATTTCTCATTTGCCATCCACCTTACAGCCTGAAGCTCAGAATGAAGTAATAGTGAGAATGCCACAAATGATTAAGTTACTATCAAGTTGTCCACAATATTCCAAGATTCCTGGCATGCCATGTTTACATCAGCCACAAGTTATAGCTTGGCCTGATGATAGGAGGTTACTGTTTCAGAAATTACCTAGCAATAGATTCCCATTACTCCTGTATTCAGATTATGTTAATTACCTTTATGAGGGTAGTGCAGGAATTGCAAAAATGGTGCACTTAACACCGTCCTGCTCCAGGTCTGCCAGTATTCCTGGATTCCCATCTGCTTTGAAATGTGAGCTGAATATGGCTCACCTTTTACCTACATGTCCCAGAATTTGCAGGATTCCAGGGTTAGCTGCTGTTGGATTTGTGACTGGATATGAAAAGAGTTTTTGTGACAGATGTTTCCTGTGGGAGAAACCACTTCAGATAAAGGAAACATTTGTTTCACACGTATCTTGGGTTCAGGAACAAGCTGTCAGTGATACTAACATGATTAAAGTTATGGTGGCCATGTTGCCAACATGTTCTAGAAAGGCCAGTGTTCCAGGGTTTCCTTCTGCACCACTGCAGCAGGCTTCAAATACTCCAAGTATGGCCTGTCTTCTCCCTACATGCCCCATGCAGACAATGATTGCAGGTATGCCATTTAGAAAAACAGTAATGGCTTATAATGACAGCTGGCATATTTTAAGGGAATTCATTTTAGATAGACCATTGAGAAGTAAATCTGTTCTGGTTCAGAAACAGTCCCATGAGGATAAAGAACATATAAAACATATGGTATATATGTTACCATCTTGTCCCTGGAAGGCAACAATTCCTTGTATACCCTCTGTGTCACAAAAAGAATCCAATGTGCCTAGTGTTCCATTTGCACCAAGCCAAGATCCTAGCATGGTGGATTTTCTCCCTACTTGCCCAAGAAAAACCAAAGTCATTGGTTTGCCCTCTAAGGAGCTAGTTAGTTATCAAAGTAAAGATTTGGATATAAACCATATTTTGATGGAGAGGCCCTTGAGTATAGGTAATGTCTTGATTCAAGATATTTTCCCAGTTGCTCCTGAGGTTCGAGACAAAAGAGAAATGTTTAATATGGTGGCAATGTTGCCCTCGTGTCCTGTTAGAACGTGCCTTGTGGGTATGCCCACAGGACCCCAGAAGCTGTTACCAAGTATTATCAGTCTTGTACCTATGTGCCCTAAACAGGCCCAAACTCCTGGTATGCCATCTCGAGATCAAAAAACTTGAGAGAACAGAAATTGGCATGCCTTGAGGCGATTAATTGAGAGACCAGAGAAGACAACACAAGCTTACATTGTTCAGTGGAAATCGAAAGACACAGAAATCCTTAAAGAAATGGTAGATTTGTTTTTAAGTTGCCCACAAAAAGCCAAAGTTTTTGGCTTACCCTCTGCTCCACGACAAGAACCTTGTATGGTTAATCTAATGCCATCATGCCCCAGACATAGTGGAGTCTCTGGTTTGCCTTCAAAGATTGGACAAAAACTTTGTTTGTCCAGCTGCAATGAATGGTTTGCTTATAAAAATTTACAGTGGGAGAGTTCATTTATCAAAAGGGAAGTGCAAATTCTTAATACAGATTTGTTCTTTGATAAGAAAACTGCTGAAAGTATGAGAGCATTATTACCCTCATGTCCTGAGAATGCTAGTGTACCTGGATTTCCCTCTGCTCTGACACTCACTGATGGCCCAACTATGGTGAATTTTTTGCATAGTTGTACAAAGGAATCTAAAGTTCCTGGAATACCACTTAGAGACACTACCAAACAATTAGAGTGGGCAATTGAAAGAAAGTCACTGCTACTCCCTAGGGAGAAGTCTGCAGTTACATTACATTTACAGGATGTTGATGTGTTCTATCTTGATTGTGAAATGATGGTAAATATGATATCCATATTACCCTCCTGCCCACGGACAGCCTGTTTACCAGGCTTTCCATCAGTGCCATGTCAGATGTTGGCAGATATACCAAGTATGACCAATCTGCTGCTTACTTGTCCAAGTCACTCCAGAGTTTGTGGAATACCCTCTAGATTCCACAGTGAGTCTGATGGAGCAGAATGGATTGTAGATGTAAGGCCAGTATGGGGTAGGCCATTAACAAACCCAAGAAGACTGTCAGTAATACATAACCATAAGATGCATAGAGAAAAAGCACTGGTTAGAATTATGGTATCAATGCTGCCACCCTGTCCCAAACACTCATATATTCCTGGAATTCCCTCTAAAGTTGGAGAGAGAGTGGAAACTTTGTTGAAAGAGGCTCCCAGCATGATAAAATATTTAGGAACTTTTCCAAAACACAGTAAAATTCCTGGTCTACCTGCAAAGAACAGTGCAAAAGAAGGCTGGTATTTTGATAGGAATGTAGTTTGGGAAAACCCATTCAATAAAAGGTATGGAATTGTTCAGCAAAATTTTAGAGTTATAGAAATGTCATATAGGGATCGTGAAATAATGCTGAGTATGCTTCCATCATGTCCACAACAAGCTCTGAACCCTGGATTTCCATCTGCTCCACAACTCCAAGCTGCTGATGCCATAGAGGATAAAAATATAGACATGGTACAACTGCTGCCATGTTGTCCAAGACAGTCAAATATAATTGGTTTCCCCTCAAGAATGTCAATTATTTCTTATTCTAATGTACAGGGCAGGCCAGTGGTAATCATAAATACGCAAGGCTGCTCTTCATGTTACAAAAAGTATGGTTCTTCTCACAAATAATGAAGGCTATTCTTTCTCTTGAACCTTATTGTCCAAACATTGCTCTTAGCTCTGGCTTCATAGTAGTTCCACCTCCTGACTTAGACCAGTTTCCAAATATGGCAAATATTGTGCCATCTTGTCCAAAGAAAGGTTCTGTTCTTGGGGTACCATCAACACATGTACACCATTCAGGACAGGGGTGGCCAGGCAAAACACTGCTGCTGGCGAAGTCAGGAACAGAAACAACTGGAAAGGAAAGAGAAAACCCGATGAGTCAACAATTGTCACTAGAAGAACTTTCATTTTATAAGGTTTCTGTCTGCGAGAGATCCATGGAATACCCTAGCCAAGATGTACCAGAGGATGTACAACAAAGAATGACAATTGAGTCATCAACTTGTCCCCTCCAAGTGGACCAGCCATCTTCTAGAGTCAATGGCACTGACATGTTATATGATGAGGCCAGCCAAACCATATTAGAGCTTGACACAAAGAAACCCAAATATGATCCTTGTTCACCTTTGGAGATGCATAAAAATGAACAGGGCTTTTGGATATCGGTTGAGACTGAAGAAAAAGCTGTTCTAGAAAAAGGGTGAGTGAGTTGGAGAGTTGGAGTTGGAGTTCTGTCTGTGATGTTGTGAGGTACTTTTTGAAACATATGCTTTCCGATTCTGTTTTCAGAAGGTTGCATTGCAGAATGTGGCACTCCATTCCTGACATGCCACTAGTCTTGAGTGTTAGGAAGAGGTGGGTTGCATTGGTTTGCGCAGTGGTGCAAGGATGTGATGCAATTCTACGGTGCACCTGCTTTATTGCAACACCATGAATAATTTTTGGCAGAATTTGCATTTGCTGTATGTGTCATACTTTGTGTAGCTTTGAGTTCACCAAATTTATACAGGTTTTTCCTTCTTGTCACTTGTCATTGTTTCAGCCCCTTGGGTCAAAGAGATACTCAAGAAACTGCGATAAGAAGCAGTCTCTGCACAGAAGCAGGGACTGCTGAAGTCACTGCGGAGGATCATGGTTTCATGCCCTCAGAAGAGTCAAATAAATCTTTATCAGTAGAGTCATTAGATGTCATTACTTCATGTTATGACACTGTGGATCAAGGGAGTGTTAGATACTCTGAGAGTGGGTAAGTGTGAGAGAGACTATACCAGACCTCTGCGTTTGTCAGTTGGATCTAGGTGAAGTAATGTGTGTGGCATGATTTTAATTTATAAAGTCTTCTTAAAGTAGGCTTCATTGCTTGTTGTTAATGTTGTTAATTAGTGCTACTGATCAAAATGGGCTGCCATAGTGAAATAAAATGATAACAAAACAGCAGCAGAATGCAAGTAAGTCAGTTTGAAATTCCTAAAGCAATAAAGACATCATGAAGCTAAGTGTAGAAGTCAGACAACAGCAGAAAACCTATTAATTAAAGAAAATATATAATGGTTGGAGAAGAGTTCTAAGATCTAATCTAAGATGAAGATTTTCTATGCATATGATATCTTTGCAGGTAATAACTCAAGTCAACACAGAGATGTATGAAATTCTTAATTTAAAGAAATCCACTTATTTTTCATGAAAAGATATAGTTCAATATTGACATTTCAACTACTTTGCTTTTTATGTATATGTTTTACATCTCTGAGTATTATAGGGATATTCTGTTAAGAATACTTCCATTGAACATGCTTTATCACCCAGTAATTATGTAATAAAAGTAGTTGTAGAACCCAGTCTAATCCTGTGGCATGATGTTTTGTTTGCAAGAGTGCATCTTTTTATCTGTAGTGGAGTGTTGTTTTGATTCAGGCTGGAGTAAGTTTGGAGTGAATAGCATTTGTTGAAATTGCATGCATGGCAGTGAAATACATATTGTAAAAATGAAAATGAGTAGTAACATACAATTTTATGTCCAACTTTGCTATAATATGTAACTCAGGTGTAATTATTCTTTGACGCACTGATTAGTCTCTCACTGATTGAGGCACACTGTACCAGCACTGTATTGTGACAAAGATATTTATAATTACACTCTTGTTTTAGTTATGCTCTTATATATTATTATTTTTATACTGCTTTCAGTAGTGAACTTTGACTATAACTTTGTATTTACCTTCTCTTTAGACATGAAAACATGGCTTCACTACAGCCATCAAGCCCAATTGTTGCTGGTGCAGCAGAAGCCCCATTCCATACCCAAATGAATAATGTTGAGCAACAGTTAGAAAAACATCCTACAAACCGAACCATACTTTGGGAGGAGCTACCAAAGTCAACCACAGTAATATGTCCTACAGACAATACCATACTATGGGTGGAGCTACCAAAGGTGACTCCAGAGGTAACGAGAAACACATCAGAGGAAGAAATTAAAATGATAAAAGAAATGGTCAGTATGGTCCCATCATTACCTGGTAGAGCCATGACCACAAGTGTCTCTTCCACAATTTTGGACACTGATGATGAAATAAAGACAGAGACAGAAGCTGGGAAGGCAAATCTGCTCCAGATATGCCCTACAGTTAGTGGGATATTTGAGTTCACTGCTACTGCTAAACAAACAGATGAATGCCTACTGATCTGTGACTCTACTTGGGACAAGCCATCAAAGAATAATGAAATTATAACCAATGAGGTTGCTGTTGATTTAAAAGGACATGCAGATACAGTAGATAAAAACTCTCCCTACACAAGTGCACAATTTATGCCATATTATGCAAAGCCTGACATTGAGTACAAACAGTCCACTCTCTTGGAAACCTATCCCACTGTGACAAAAATTGTTGGCATGCCATCCAAACTGACCGTAAAAGACACACACTGGCTTATAGATGAAAAGCCGCTCTGGAAGAAGCAATCCAAAACAAAGGACATATTACAGCCATATGCATCAAAGGAAGATGAAAAGAACAAGAAGGAAATGGTTAGACTGGTACCATCTTGCCCTAGAGAGGCCAGAAATCTGGGGTTCCCCTCTGCACAACAATACAGTTTAGTTTTTTGTGGACCAAATATGGTGGATATTTGTCCTGGTTGCCCAAGCGTATCCAGTACACCTGGTTTACCATCTATTAGCGAAGACAGTAACAGAGCATGGATCTCACAAGAGGAACCACTTTTGGAGAAGCAAATAAAAACTGAACTTTTAATGAATGTGTCACCAACAGTGATGGGTGAAATTAAACTAATGGGAGCTTTGCTACCAAGTTGCCCAAAACATTCTTGCATACCAGGCATCCCCTCAATTCTACAGCCTACTACAGCACAATATGGATCAGATATGAAGAGCCTTTTAGCCTCTTGCTCCAAAACCTCTTGTAGTGAATGTATTCCATCATTAATTGAACATTTTAGTAGAAAATGGGCTACAGATTGCAAACCCTTAGGGTTAACACTGCCAAATGTTGACACAGTCATAATTGAAGATAGACCTTGCAATAATGACATGAAAGACATAGCGTCTTTAGCCTCAACTTGTCCAAAAGAAACTTGCATCCCTGGATTATCATCTGCAATGGGACCTATAGTAAGTTATAATGGGTTTAGTAGTGTCAATCTCCTTCCATCTTGCCCAGCTACCTCTAGTATGGCTGGTTTTCCTTCAATGCAAAAAACTGACATCAAAGACTGGAACACCATTCATGAGCTATTATGGGAGAAGCAAATAAAAACTGACTCTTTATTACTACTGGAGAACAATAAAATGGACAAAGACATGGAAGGAGTTATTTCTCTTGCATCAAGTTGCCCAAGAGAATCAGTCATCTCTGGTTTTCCCTCTGTACCAAAACCCAGTATGAATACAAATATGGTCAGTCTTTCAATCTCATGCTCAAAAGTGTCACGAATACCAGGATTTCCATCATCTCATAATTCAGAAGAACTCACAATGAGCAAGGAGCCACTATTTGAACCAAGAATGAAAGAAAAGCAGGTGTCATTGATTGACAGATGTGAAAGAGATGAGAGAGCAATGAAAGCAATGCTTTCCCTAGTACCATCCTGCCCAAAAGTGGCACGGGCCTCAGGATTTCCTTCTTACCTAAATCCCCTAACTGTGTATTGTGTACCAAATATCACCAGCCTTCTTACATTGTGCTCTCAAGTTTCCAAAGTACCTGGATTCCCATCAGTTGATGGGGATGTCAGAGTAGAATGGGTGACAGAAAAGGGGTCATTGATGAAGAGGCTACCAAAGAAGTGGGTCATATTGGACACCAAAAATGGCAACAAAAAGATAATGAAGAATATGGTTTCCTGTGTACCATCCTGTCCTAAAAAGTCAAGTATTCCTGGTTTCCCATCTATTCCAAATCCCAAAATAGTTTATTATGGCCTAAATGTAGTTAACCTCCTCCCTTTGTGCCCCCTAGTTTCTGTCATACCTGGGTTTTCATCACTTGAAAGGCACAACAAAGAAGGATGGGTTACTGAACTGGGTTCATTGACGCTTAGACCACAAAAGAACATTCAGATTAGGATTAACAGCTCACCAATTAACTTATATAAACCAAACAACATGCATGCTTTGGTTCCTTCTTGCCCACAAGCATCAAAAATTCCAGGCTTCACTTCCATCCCTCGATACAATATGCTGAGTCTTGTACCTGTTAACCCCAAAGTTTCCAGTTTGCCTGGATTTGCATCATTTGAAAAGGCCTCAAAATTCCAATGGCATTTTAATCCACACACTTTGTGTGATAAGCCATCAAAGGAAACATTTGTTGTGATACACAGTCCAAATCAAGATGGAGAAACTGTGAAGACGATGTTGGACTTAGCACCATCTTGCCCAGAAGCATCCAGGATCCCTGGGTTCCCCTCTGCACCTAAAACCAAATCCAAGATTGAACCCAGTATGATACGTTTGGTACATTGCTGCTCCAGTTCTTCAAGTATCAAAGGATTTGGATCCATGACTACAACCCCAAGCACAGGGTGGCCAAATAAAGCAAAACCAATTTTGATAAAGCCTCGGGAGAAGAGAGCAGAAATCATTATGCCATTTGCCGGACAGGACCAGCTTTATTGCTACAAAACGAAAAGCATGGTGACATTAGTGACATCCTGCCCAAAAGAGGCCAGAGTATGTGGCTTTCCCTCTGCTCAAGTTGTAAACAGACCACCAAACATGGTCAGCTTATACACATCGGCTCCATGTGTTTCATGTGTCCCAGGTTTTCCATCAGCAAGGATGCTTAGTGCTGAATGTATAAATATGCAAACTAGAACAACACACAGCAAGAGCCTGTTTCAGAAGCTCCAAAATGAGAAGATTTTTTTCATTGCAAAATTTCAAGCAAATCATAAACATTCAGAGGAGGAAATAAAGAACATGGTAGCAATGGCCCCATCATGTCCACATTTGACTCGAATTCCTGGGTTCCCCAGCATTTCACAATTGAATCCAACAGAGAAAGAAACAATAACTTTTCCATTTCCTTGTTCTACTGAGAAGTACACTTCACAAGAATTGCCTCATGCACAGTCAACTCAGTCATATCTTAAAGATGCAAGAATTCCTGGTGTTCCCTCCACATCTTTGATCAGGCCGAGCACAGCACTTGTATATGGTGAGACATTTACAGTGTTAAGATTGAGGCCACGTGCACTTTTTTATGTCTTGTTTCTTTTTTTGTATTTTACTATGTTTGCTTTTATGACAGAAGACAAATTCAAAGGTGGTGCAAAGCAAAACATAGACCGTTGTGTAGATAAAGGGTAAGTAGAAGAGCTGAGTGCTCTTGCATTGTTTGCTGTGAAAGGGGTCAGCCTGTTGCTTGCCTAACATGGAGTGTTTGGACCAATATGTGATAGCTTTAATAACTTGACAATACAGTGCATGGTAAATTTCAGCATCTCTGTAAAGGTTGTATTTCAGGATTTTCGAAAAATGTCATATATTTCACTTTTTTTGTATTGATGCATGCATTATGTGGACCACACCTTAAAATCATTTATATCTGGGTCTTCAGCAAGTCACAAATAGAGAGGATAACAGCAGAGGAAACCCAAACAGTGAAGAATCCACTGGACACATCAGAGCAAGCGGGAGTCTTGGGTTGGGAAATATTGGAGGCAGAGGGAGCAATAACAGAAAAACAGACAGAATCCTCTTTGTCAGCAAAAGAGGAAGACACCTCAGGATTAGTAAAGGCTATTGTGGGTGTTTTCCATAAAGGGTAAGTGTAAGACTGGTCTGAAACTAATGGTGTGGTGCATGCAACCTCGTGTGCAACAATTATTGGTAAGCCTTAATGGAGACTGTGTTATTTCACTTTTCATCTTTTATCAAACTCATTCTATTTTACTGTAAAATGCAGATTCTGACATTTCAAAGTTTGGGGTGAAGTAAAATCTGGATTGAATTAGCATGGGAATGTATTTTACTTTTTTCAATACTGATCACTTTCTGTAATTAGCTACATATTTATTAAATCCATTGTCTCACAGTTATGAAACAGTAGCATCCATTTTGGGGCCGTCTAGCTCTATTTTAGCAAAAGTGGATCACCAACCCAAGGCTGTCTCCTCTATGGATCTGAAAGACGAGACACTGACCCCTTCAGATGAGTTTTTTCCACATTTCGTGGACAACACTACTACCATACAGAAGTTTGAGGGCCAGTGTGAAGAAATTCCCACCAAACGTATCATTGAATATCCAACAAGTGCCAAGCCTTACATGCGGGACTTGGTAGGTGGTCGAACATCGTCTCCGTCACCAGCTACCAACAGTGATGATGGGTTTTTGGTTTGTGCAAGCATGAAGAAATGGCCACCACTGACAGAGGCAGATATGACTGAAATATCAAATGAGAATAGTGAAGAAGTAGAGGAACAAGAGGCCACTCTTGATCAATGGCATAAAAAGGAAAGATCACTCACAGAGCAGGACTCTGTTCAAACATCAGTGAACATTGAAAGTTTATTGGCAAGACACCAGACCGAGACAGGACAGGATGAGGTTAGAGCAGTGTCAACTTCTTCACAGCTGGATAAAGGGTGAGTGCTGGGGGACAATGATCCAGTTAAGTGTTTGGTTGCACGGTGTGACAGTGTACATGTTCTGCATTTTTGGTGATAACATTGTCTCTTGTTTTGCTTATGAGCAAAAAAAACAACCTGTGATGGTCTATTTGTACTAGCTGTAGGGATTGGCATTGTGATGTGGAATATTGCGTTTGTGGTAGGGTTTTACAGAGGTGTTGTAAACAAAGGTTAATTTTGTCCCTTTGTCCTTTACGTGCTGCTGTGTAATTTCAATGACAGTGTGCATGTACACAAGTAAGGCAGAATATTGAGAATGGAGGTCAGTTTTGTTTTACATTGTCTAATATGATTTGGTTGGTGTCTTTTTCATCAAGCAGATTAATAGCTGGTTGGAGATAGGACGCATGGTACAAACATATGACAAAGTAAAGAGCAGCAAATTCTGAAGCTTGTCCTTTCTTTTCCTTAAGCATCAGCCAACAACCAAGCATGGAAGAAATTTCTGCCACTTCCCTGAAGCCTGCATCGAATAAGTCACTGACAGATGCCAATGCTAATAGAGAGATATTCGTGCACAAACCCTCAGATTTTCAGCACCTCAGTCCAGTTGGACCACAGGCTGATATTACTGTCCCTCAGCGAGGCAGAAAGCCCAAGAGAAACGTTCCAGAACCTCAACAGCAAATGTGTGATCAAGAAAAAGACACTGTACCATTACGACCACTCAGAAGAAAAGATAGTTTAACACCAGACCGTAAACAAAAATCTGATGGTTTGTCGGTCAAACTTTTCCCAGTCCCTTCTGTAGGGAAAGATGCTACTGGTGAGGTAATTTCCACACAACCTGCCATTTTTCTATCTTGCAACATAAATAAAGGAGACAGTAGGATTCCTCTAGGTGAACCTCAGAAAGAATACGCCCAAGAAAAAGTTGGTGCTCAAGTAACACCATACACTGGTGAGCTTAGACAAAAAGTGGAAGCTGAATCTGTGCAGATATCTATGGATGTTGTCCCTCCTCCTCGTGTGAAAAGAAGAGATGATACGTTTCCACCTGAAACTCCACAGAGAACTGCGCCTTGTAAGCCTCTGAGGAGAAAAGACAATAGCACTAGAGAGACAGCTGTTTCAAAAACTAATGACCAAAACAATTTGAAAGCCCAAGTCAGTTCTACTTTGAAAGCTTCTGATCCTGATCCTCCTCAACCTAGTGAGAAAAGCTATGATGTCTCAGATGTTCTTGAACCTTTACAGAGCTTTGATAACCTCGGTCAAACAGCCACTGAAATGATCCCTTTACAGCCTGTAGGAAGAAAAGACCAAACAACCACCAATCTTTTTCTACAGGAAGAATTAGTTTGCTCAAAGGGCACAGAACAATTATCTTGTACCCAGGAGTTTCCCAAGAAAGACAATAATACATCTGTTCAAGCCTCTTCTCATGTAATTCCTCCCTCAGAAACAAAAGGAATTGAGAGCATTGCCCTAAAGACAGAGATATTTCATGTTGATCAAACTTCTTCTCTCTCAATTATCCAGAGGATATGTCTTCCACATGGCAAGAGATGGACTTCAAGCAAATCAGCCAGAAATGACAGTGACAAAGGAATTATGGCACAGAATTCAAATGTTGCAAACATGGAGTGTGTAAAACCACCCATCAACACTGTTATGGGTGATATGGAAGAAATACAGCAATCAAATATAGTTGGTGACACAGCTGTTGATGCAACCAACATCACATTTTTTCAGAAATCAGAGGATGCATCGGAGATAGCAGAGGCACAGAAACAAAAGCAAACAAGGATTGGTATACCAAGGCCTCGTATGAGGAAACGTCTCAGTGGCTCCTTCCCAGAAGATGTTACAGCTATAGAGAGCACATCTAAGGCTTCCCATGGAGGTGTAGCACAGGGAGCAAGGCCAGATGGTCCTTCATTCATTTCCTCAACAACTAAAGAATTGTTAAAGGTGCAACACAGTGAAGGTTTCCTCCCTCTTCCCCTGGGGCACCAACCTTCTGTATCTGCAGAAGAAGTGGCCCATGTGATGTTGAGGAGAAGCAGATTTAATATTGAGAGCACTGTTCAAGTAGAGGATGATGATATTTCAGAGAAGACACCAGGAGCATTAAGCTTGCCTGTGCCAAAACCAAGAATAAAGAAACGTCTCAGTGGTTCATTCCCGGGTGACATTACCATTTCTGCCTCACCACCTCCTTGCCTATCAGACACAGCAGCTGACACAATTGATAATGAATCAGTCCAACAGAATGGACAGTCAGGCTTGCCTGTTCCATTGCCTCGAGCCAAGAAAGGTCTCAGTGCAACTTATTCAGATAGCACACCACATGTAGAAGGTTTATTTCCCCTACAAAAGGAATTCTCTCAGAAAACTCCAGAGGAGATATTTATTATGTACAAGGAAACAAAGGAAGGTTCAATATCACTGGATTCAAGTGTGATCTCTGAAGGAGGTTTTGTCACAATCCAAGGAGAAGATGATATTTCATCAGAATTGGAAAGGGAAGTTTTAGCAGCAATGGCAGAAGAAGAATTTGCACATGCAGACTCTGTAGAAGACACAGACAAAGCACTGGATGAAATCATTGAAGGCTGGACCTTTACAGATAAACCTGTTGTTACTGATGACTTAGAGAAGGATGCAATGTCTGAGGAGGCTGAAATTGAAAAAGTCCTGGAAGCAGAGGTTAATAGGTCTCTTGCTGCTGATGACTGGCTGCATGTAGTGAATGATAAAGACAATGAACTAAAATCAAGAAAGGAAATGAGAGATGAAGAGTTGGACTTTGGCTTTGTGTCTGTAGATGTAGCTGCTGGTTCTTTAAAGGAAGAAAGGTAAGATGAAACATTAAGGTGTGGGGGGTACACTCATAATTGAGATATATGTATGTTTTGCCTAATCCTCTCTGTCTACACAATAGAAATTCTAATTTCCATGCATTTTCTAATTATCTAACATGTTCATCATGGTATGCGAAATCATCAATTACCCGTGTTTTGTTGTTCATGATAAACCTATTTTCAAATGAAATGTGTAATTTATTACTCACTTTGCTTTGTTTTTGTGTTTTTACAGGCCAGGGGAGAGGGCAGAAGAATCTTCCGGTCAACCTGTATCTGTGCCTTGTGGCAAGAAGTGTTTGAGTGGTTCCTACCAAGACAACAATTCACAATTTGCTGGCCTCCACCAAGCCAATGAACCAACAACCCCTCAGACAAGACCTGCAGATGGGGCTGCCGCTCCAGAAGTATGTTATAGCTTTGCTTAATATAATATTGATATAATAACCTCTCTAAAAATGATCAAATGACTGTGTGCAAGATGTTGCTTAGGGTAAAGAAACCCATTATCACCAACTCTGCAGTTCTCCTTAGTTTTTGAGATTGTTAGCCTCTTTCAGCTCATTACTTTGGTTTTATGCCCTCAAATTAGATTCTCATCAACCTCATTTACAGCAGCAGCGGCAGCAAGCAACTGCTGTCAAAAAAGCACTAATAAGTCAGTTGTCTACCAACCCTTCACCAAGCAGAAGACAAAGTTACATTGAAGCTTGTGAAGAAAGTGGAAAATGTAGTAAATATTGGACTTACAATGATCAAGTGGGAAGAAGAACAACTCTCAGTCAAGCTAATGTGGCTCTCGATCTCTCGATGCTTCATCTTTGTTTTAACAACTTTGCAAGGTTGTTTGGCAAATGTGTTTCATTTGTCAAATATGTTATTCATCTGTCAACTAAATGGCAAAAAATCCATTTAATAATGGTCTTTATTTAGTTACAAGCTTGGACTCACGTGATCCTAGGAAATGTGATTTATATTACAATCATTTCCTAATAGTGTTATTGTGTGTGTGTGTGTGTTCTAGAACCTTTTGGCCACTCCCAGCTTAGTGACATCCAGTCAGTCTCTCCTGGAATGGTGTCAGGAAGTCACAAAGGGTCACAAAGGAATGAAGATCACCAACTTCAGTACCTCCTGGAGGAATGGCCTCGCCTTTTGCGCCATCTTACATCACTTCCACCCAGAAAAGATGTAAGAAACAGTTGAAAAAGTTTCTTACAGACCAACTAGGTCTACAGATAAAAGTTAAAAGATACTTTATTCATCTCTGTAGTCCCTGAATGCATACTCATTTTTGTGTTTATTGTGTCTTCTTTTTTCTTTGTGTAGTAACTATGAAATGCTAGACCCATATGACATCAAGCACAACAACAAAAAGGTCATCTGCTGATTAAATTATCGACATGATTTTTCAACTTTTCATAGGTTGGTTGATAATTCCTAATTTGATCCATTCATCAATCAATTTTCTTTGCAGGCTTTTGATGGCTTTGCCAAACTTGGAATTTCCAGGCTGATGGAGCCTTCAGACATGGTTATGCTAGCAGTGCCTGACCGCCTCATTGTCATGACCTACCTCAACCAGATCCGCACCCATTTCACGGGCCAGGAGCTCAGTGTGCTTCACATAGAGAAGGATAGCAGCGAGTCCAGTTATGCAGTAGCAGGGGACCGGGAGAGCCAAGAGGACCCAGAGGCAACTGTTCGCTACTGTGCCCAGAGGCTCCAGGAGGGGGGTATAAGTCTTGAGACGAATGGGAGTGTTGGCACAGCAGAGAAGGAAAGTGAATCCAGTAGGGATGTGGTTCCACCTCCCAGAACCAAACGGCTGCAGGTTTCTGGGGCAGGTGGAGCTCAGTTACCAGTGGCACCGCCAAGGACTCATTTCCTGTCCAAGTCAGGTTTCTCCCATGTCAAAGATGCTGATCTGGTCAAGAAGCGTAGGTCACAGAGGAGAAGTGGGTCAGTAGATGAAGGAGACACATCAGTGGTATGATACCTTATTACTTTATCCATTTTCATTCTTATCATACCTTACTTCTTTTACTTGTCTGTGATATACAGTACGAGGTACTTTTTTTGTCTGCAGGTTGTTGCAGGGCAAGAAGATGGTGTAATTGCCCAGAGGATTTCAGAAACTGGTTGGTTGTTCTCAAAAAAGTCTTTTAATGCTATCAGAAACACATTAATCTCACCACTGATTTAATAAAGCAACCTTTTTTTTAGAGTTTTTATTTTGACATGATGATTTGGATGTTTGCCCATTGTTAAAATTACAGTTGTTAAGCATTGCGTCATTTACAGTGGTGTGGTTCATTTCTGTTTGTCTCACAGAGAGAACAGAGGCTGTTGTTGAGGAGGGAAGAACAGAAGGCCAGGTCAGTTAGCAACTATTTGTTTCACTCTAGGGTTCAATATCTACAACTCTTTCTGAATTAAAGCCAAATCCAAATTCGTAAGAACTTTCTATTAGTTACTGATTTGTTACATGCATACCAATTTCCATTTTGTACCATTTACACAAAAAACACATTTGTTCACATGTTCAAGGTAATTGTGTTTGGGTCTGTCTGTGTTTTAATGTATCCAGGACCCCAGCCAGTATGTGTTAAATCAGATGGAAGCCCTGGAGGCGGAACAAAACCATATTGATAACAGAGCAGGTGTGGTGGAGAGGAAACTCAGACAACTACTGGAAACAGGTATGATCTAAATGCAAATCTTACATAAAGTCTTATAAATGTGCTTCTTGCCTACTGATGCACAGTAAATATTATTATTACTATTTGACAAAGTAACAAAGTAATTCAATTGTACAAATTATTAAATTTAGGGAAGCAAATTAATAATTTTGGGGAATCAGTTGTAATTTGAAGGCACCAATTACTCATTTTGGGTTGTGAGGATGAGATGCTTGTAATGTACACTGAAATTTTCCCCTCATATCAATACCGAAAGTCCACATATACACACACATATATTTAAAGGGACAGTTCAATGCAATCATGTTTTCCCCCTATTTCCTTTCTAGCGAACTACATCGTATCACCGCGCAGAAGGAAATGCACATCTACTCAGGACAAAAGGCTCGTACTTGTGACAGCATGGGATGTAAACATTAATACCGTCCTCCATCTTATTCAGCTTAGTTATCGAGCTTCTTATCCATGAATAGAGACACACTTCCTTCTGTGCGGTGATATGGAAAGAAAATAGTTCCGACATGAAACTTCTCACAACAAAGTCTGTGGATTATCTTGAGTAACCGGGCTATGATTTCTGGAAAGAGACAGTGCTGTTGAGTTTTGCAATTTTTTTGCGCACCACAAAGTGCCATCTAGTTCCATTATATTAGAGAGAAGGCATCTCTACAGCCTCTCTCTCTACAGCCGATATCTCCGAAAAACTTGGCAACTCGCACCAAAGCAATCTAGATGGACAAATAGCGCTACAGGTAAAAGGAAAAATATGTACTTTTGATTTTTGAGGGAACTGTGTAATAGACAATATTTAAACGATCTAAAGTGCATGGTCTAAAGTCCATGGCATAAGTGCATTTAGGGCGTGCCCATCTCAATTTTTCCAGTCACATAATCTGGGTGCAAAGTAGAGCGCAAAGCAAACACACACACACACACTCCCTTTCTCCTGCCTCAAGATAGCAATGCGCCAACAATGCGCCTGACCACACCTCATTTTAAGACCAACACGCCCATGGGCGCACAGATGAGCGCAAGTATATTTGGTAGTTAGACAACGTGGGCGTGAAAATGAGAACTGTGTCTGTCTTTGCACCAGGCACAAGATAGAGCCCAATAAGATTGAGCGATTTTAGTGTAAGCAGTTCTGATCTGATTCTTAATTCACTCTGAACCTCCATTATTCCAATTTAGCAAAGAAATAGAAGGACTGTGACTCACAGCATGTGATTCTCTCCTGCAGGCAGTGACAAGGTGGAGGAGGAGAGGTTGATTCAGGAATGGTTTATGCTGGTGAACAAGAAGAATGCTTTAATCAGGAGGCAAGATCATCTGCAGCTACTGTAAGACATCCACAACACACACTGATGGAAGGGTGTACAGTATGAAGCATAGAATGTACTGTACATTACGGTGTTCACAATTGACAAAACAATCTCACCATGACATTTAGTCACAGTTTTGGAGCTTTATTCTCTGCAGAGAGAGTTTTCCAGTTGCCATCAAATTGTAGAAATGATTCAGATTTCTACAATTTATACATTGTTCAAATTATATTTATCTCCAACAAATTCCACCTGAGAAAGTTAGTGTGATATAATAGAAAGCTGTAGAACAGCTACTGAGTGGACCTTGTACTGAAATTGTTTTTGTCAACTGTTCCTAAGAAAAAAATCTCAATACTCTATATACTATAATAATATTTTAAAATAAGTTAAAATTTGACCCTTAGCTCAAATGAATGCCAATGTGGTCTTTGGGAAAATCCAAAATAATAATACAAATGTGAGACCTTAGTAAACGGCCTTCATTTCCAGTGTTTAAAATACTAAATAAAATTGGTAAATAAAAAAAACGACAACACAGGGAAGCTACACAGAATAGTAGACTGTCAGCGCCCCACCTCCTTTTAACCTGATGGTAGGATCTTTGTCTGTCAGCACATGCGATCGGTCATGTGTAAACACATCAATGCAATGTTCAGTCAGGGCATGTTTGCATGAATGTGCGTAGCCAAGCAGAAGAGAAAGAGAGCAAGAAAAGGTGTAGCTGCGAGGGAGCATGAAAAGCAGAAAAGCCCAGGAGGAACAGATGAGCAAGGGACATGGTTGGTGTTAAATGAAAAAAAACAAAAAAACATTCTACATATTGCATACAGTGCCACCATATCATATCACAACTACCTTTCCCAAGTTCATTCAATGTTTTAAAAAAAACTTTTTAAAAAACTTTAAAAAATCATGTTATATAGGAAAGCAGCAGATACATATGCATGACTGCAAAACAAATTATGAATATTTATTCCTGTAATTTGCCTTAATTATCGAAGTGCAATGGACTAACTCTTGAAACTGAAAGCACTGAGGGCTGTTTTTAACTATTGTTTTTTTTTCTAAAATAAAAGTAAAAGATATGTTACTGGCATAAACAGTAAACAGAAAAACAATGTTAGTTTCCCGGTCTGAATAATAGTCTCAGCCCACCACTGGTAAACCTTTGATAATTTGACCAAAAAAAGAGCTCAACGGTCACTGACTAGATTTTTTCCGAAAGCATCTCATCTTGATCAGTGGGTGGTGTTTTCTCAGCTGACATGGATGGATGTGGATGTGATGACAAGCCATCTCCATGACAACTGAGAAACATCAGCTGAGGAAGACTGTGAGATGGGATTAAAAGCTCCAGAAAAAAAGCTACTAAGTGGACCTTGAGTGAAGACTTTTTTTCTTTTGGTCAGATGCAAATAAAGAAAATGGAATCCGCCTCTACTCATTTTGAAACCATAAGACATTAGTACAGATGTCACACATCCTGTAATGGATCTCTTGTGATTGGCAGACTGGAGGAACACGACTTGGAAAGAAGATTTGAGCTGTTAAACGAAGAGCTGAGGGACATGATGGCAATTGAAGGTATGACTTTATTGCCAACATATACTGCTTCAACAACACACCAGAACACAGTCCATGACAGGCTGACACTCTTTCACACAGGTTGAATCTCAGATTGTGGTAAACGACAGTAAATGGGAATGTAATGTAATGATCATTTTTTATTGAACTGTACAACTTTAAGTTCTGATGCTGCCACCTCGTCTCGTCCTTCTTGGCTGCAGCCAGGCTGCACATCCTCCTCACTGCCACTTTCTATTTTTCTATCCTCCAAAGTTCTCACCCTCCTTCCATTGTTTCTGTTGTCTTTGTGGTGCAGAGTGGCAGAAAACTCAGGCCCATAAACACAGAGAGCAGCTGCTGCTCCAGGAACTGGTTTCACTGGTCAATCAGAGAGATGAACTGGTCCACAATATGGACGCCAAGGAGAGAGGGTGAGACACACTTACTGTGCTGTTTGAAGGGTTATTAAAGTCTGTCTGTTTCTTTGACTGGTTTGACAAGTGCAGGTAGAGAAATGATACTTCGGTCATGATAAACATATTGCTTTAGGTTTATACTGACATATATTACTAACAAATGCCTTTTATTAACATTTATGTGTTATTTAAAAAGTAATAATAACTGTATATATACTTTCATTTACTGTGCTAGAGTGAGATGTAGAGTGTTTTCAGTGAAAATGGCTCATGTAGATGTCTACCAATGATGATCTTCATTTTAATAACTTTTGTCTAATATGTTTTGTCCAAAGTTGAATGAAATTGAATAAAATGTCTTGAAATGACATCTCCTCCTTCACCTTCATTGAAAAATCAATGAAGAATCTTTTCAACCATTGTAGACACTGACAGACGACTGTGGTTGCTAACGTGCTGCCTTCACTAAGCAGCGTGTGAGGCTAAGGTGTAAGGGTGGGAGTACGACTGACTCAAGACAAGTTCAAATGGCCAGAATAGACATCTTGATAAAACCTTATAGCTGGATTTCAGCCTAACACCATGTGTCGTGTAGAGGAAATCAGCAGTGTAGCAAAGAGATGAGGAAGGTGAGTTGTTGTGCTGCCTGTGTAGGCAGCTGTAATTGATTCCCGCAGAAGCATATCTGTTCCGTCAGACATGCATGAGATTGACGGACAACTGAAACGTGCATCTGAAACAGCCTGTGACTCTCCTCCTCCTCTCTCCTTGTCCTCAGAGCTCTAGAGGAGGATGAGCGTCTGGAGCGAGGCCTGGAGCAGCGGAGGAGGAAGTATGCGAAACAGCAGAAAGAAAAGTGTCTGATGCAGTGACCTGTCAGCCTCCAGCCACAAAATGTTGGGTCACCTATCTGAAAGATTGTGGGTCAAGACAAATCCAAGAATGGGATGATGGGTCCTCTTTCACCTGCTGTCAGATTGATGGGTGTGGTTTTAAGTCTGGACATTTACGCCACGACCGTCAACACAGCTGTTCCAAGGGGGGAACTGCAAGAGAACACAATGAACCAGCATGAGGTGACTAGTATTTCTAGTAGAGACTGAGATGATGAGAAATGTGAGCCATGTTTAGGCTCGGTTCATTTTATTTGTCTTAAAATGTGGCACTAGGCTCCATTTTATGACCAATGATCAAGGTAATTGAAGTCCAATCCATTGAGCTTTTACCAAACCCTACAGAATACAGAATTTTGAGCCGCCTCCCAGAAGAGGCATCAGTGCCTCAGAGAGAGCCTTTACACTGTTTGCTTTGGAGTTTCTGTGCTGTGTTTTAGAGGCTACTGTTACACATTGTGATTATGAATTTAGAGTGTGTGAGAATGGAAATGTTTGGGCTTGATATGGGCTGCCAAAACAGGAGATACTAAGTTTGATCAGTGTTGGTTCCTCAAGGCCAACAGCAGTACTGACATGTTTGAATTGGACTGCTGATCTAGAAATCTAGAGCGAGCACATACAGTAAGTGGGTGAGACATTTTTCCTCCAAACTGGACAAAATACACTTGTCTTCTAAAACTACCCGTATGAATGTGTTTGGATCTATCTCCCTATCAGCAGGACTGCATCATTTGTCCTTACCTGTTATGACCGAATGATTTATTTGTCCGATGTGGGTAAGGTTTGGTTAAGACTTGACTTCAAGAACTACTTGTTTAGCATTGGAGTTAAGGAAAGTTTGTGATTTGGGTTAAAGAAAAAGTCCTTGGTTCAAGTTATGGAATGATTGTGGTCATGGTTAAATCCAATGTTGACCACATACACTAACATGTATAACAACATATATTGGTCTTGCCTTCAAGGAAAGTACACTTTGTGAGCATGCCATTTGTCACCACAGTTGCCTTACTGTAGGAAGCAGGTTTACTTCAACCACGCAAGTAGATTTACTGATCGTGGTGAGTTCACTGGAATTGAATTTGGTCTTCCAGCCCTTGAATTTGCTGTTTGACTTTTTTTTATAGCTGATTATAGGTCCACTTGAAAATGTAAATCTAATGTAGTCTGATTTTGATGGTAAAATACATCATATTGTATTTGCTGGTGGAGCAGTTAGGATAAAGTGCAAATGGAGTGCAAGGTAAGTAAGTAAGTAACTTTATTTATATAGCACATTTCAACAGCAGAGATGTTACAAAGTGCGTCAGAGAGGCAATAATGCATATAAGTTCATATAAAACAGAATAAAGCAGAAAATAAACAAAGAAAAGAGAGATAGACAAAATACATAAAGGCAAATCTAAACAAATGGGTCTTAAGCTGCTTTTTAAAGGTGTCCAGAGTATCCAAACATCTAAGTCCAAAGGAAGAGAGTTCCAGAGTTTGGGAGCCACAACTTCAAAAGCATGTTCACCTTTAGTTTTAAGCCTGGATCCAGGAAGTAGCAGCAAACCCTGATATGACCCAGAGCTCCATTTCAAGTTTGACTATTTATTCATTGAGGACATAAGAGCGGAAGAAGCAGCAACACAGATGGGTCGACTTCTAACCAAAGCTTATAAAACACATTCAGTGAATCTTCTCATTAATTTTCATCTTCAAGTCATTGAATGCACCCTAACCCTATGACCACAATGTCTCCACACTGTCGAAAATAACAACTTTTTCATCATAAAATGTATTTTTTCCTGAAAAGAAAGGTGAGGATGTGAATGCCTCTGCATGATAAAAGCCACAACTTTATTAGCACAATATTGACATTTGCTAAACATGAATTAGCCCTCCCATCTCTTCCAAGAATCAAAGGATGCTTCCTCCTTGCTTTTGCACTGAGAAGATGTGTTTTAATTTCAGTACAAGGATGTTCTGTGCCAGAGACGTTTTATTTGGTGTGTGTTTGTGTGTAAATGTTGCCTTAACTACTGGTTGTAGCAGCTCTGAATTCTTATGTGAATTAGATACAGCTTGTTGGAAAGCTTTTCTTTGTGGGTTTTATGTTACATTTGCACTATTTGTTTGGAAAATACAAAATATTTGAAAGCCCTTCTACATCTCCTGCAGTTTTATTTAATAATATTGCCTGAAATGACTACATGGATTCCATCAGTATGTATGACATGAATCAATAAATGGTTCGGTCTAGAATGGGTGAGGCTTTAAGCTGCAGATGACCCTGACTTCAACCCCACCCAACACCCTGAGGAAGAGTGGGGGTGTGGAGAATGCACATTAATGCTCGCATAGTATTAAAATCACATGTTCCACAGCCAAATATCCTGGTGTCCACATGTTCTGCCACATTTCCAGTGGTTTGAACTTCTGCTTCACTACATTACCATCCAAGTAGTGATTTCAGTGAATTCCAGTAAGGACCAACTCCAGTGTGATAGAGGGCTGATAATAAACCAGTTGTTAACCAGAGATAATACTTTGAATAGCTGGAAGGCATACTTATGGAAGTAACAGTTAGAGCAGTGTTTCCCAATCCTGGTTCTGGGGACCCCCTGCCCTGCATGTTTTAGATGTGTCCCTCTTCCAACACACCTGATTCAAATGAGCGGGTCATTATCAGGCTTCTGCAGAGTTTGATGATGAGCTGATCATTTGAATCAGGTGTGTTGGAAGAAGGAAACATCTAAAACATGCAGGGCAGGGGGTCCCCAGGACCAGGATTGGGAAACACTGAATTAGAGAAATGCTGCGATTCCTTAGGTTCCAAAATTGGAACTAAGGAGTACAAACCAGGAAAAACAACAAAAGACCAAACGTAGAATGTGGGCATGTGTGTTCACATACTTTCGGCCATACTTGTACTTGTCAGAAAGCCTGTTGTGCCCCCTTGTGGTTTCTTTGGTGTGGTGTGCATGTGTGCTTCTTTGTATGTCTGTGTAGCTTGTATAGTTACACTGATTATCCTTTCCTGATTTGACATTTATGAGCTTAATTGTCATGATTTGTGTGATAGTAGCAGAAGGATAGTATAATTTATATATTTTTTCCCATATTGGTATAACTATTTGCATTTGGAGTGTAATTCATATTTCTTTAACTTTCCAGACCACAAATATCCAGGACAAAAATCAGCAGTAAAGAGTGGAATCACGTCCATATCTGTCACCTCAACAAATCAAATCCAATCAGCAGGGGCACTCTTAGCCATTTCCAAATAATGATTCATTCCTTGTTTCATTTGTCTCAAAATATGAATATCTTTCCTATTTTAGGAATGGAACTGTGTCATTGTCCAGGCTTGACCCTGTGACAGTGAGTCTTTCTGATGGGCTGAGTGTTTTGAAACACATTTTGAGATTTCATTTAAACTGAAAGAGGAAATAACTTGTTTAATGCTGAGTGCTCATTTAGCAAACCTGTCATAATGTTTAATAAGAAACCATGTCATCATGTCAAAGCAGCAATGAGTAAGATGTAAGATGTGTCTGGACTTTTTAGACTTGGGGTGGACCAAGTGGGACACGCACGCACGCACGCACGCACGCACGCACACATGGATGGGCATATTTGGAACTGTTAGTAAGTTCAGAGATGCATTATTATTTAGGTGATCAAACCTTGACAGATTTTGTTGTCTGATGAAATGAGTAATTTGTAGTACTGTTTTGTGGTGAGTCTATATGATGATATGGTGTGCTCCCAGTTACAGACAACATTAGAAATGTACATAATAACTGTGGATTGATGTGTGCTGCTGACACACTGCAGCTGCAAACATAGTCAGCACAAGAGAAAAAGGAAGATCTTTCACACGGATTTATCTTCTGCAAAGCCCAGCAAGTTACACTTCACTTCAGAGGGACAACAAACATCAATCAATTTATATCTGAAAAAAACAGCATAAGCAAAAATTTCCAAACGTCAGCATTTTTAAAGAAAGGAAGAGGAAATGAGAAAGTCTTGCCCAATACTGGGTTGAGGGCACTTTGGGCTGGTAAAAAATAAAACAAAAGGCCAAGAAGACTGTTTGACTGCAGTAGCTTAGAATTTTCACACTAACTACAATTAAATTGGACTAAATCACAGTTTATGAAAATTTTAAACCTAGTTTTGACTTTAGTCAGATGAATTCTAAACGTTCATCTTGGAGTTTAATTTTCTTTTAACCTGTCAGCTCTGTTGAAGACTTGTAAACTTTGAATTCCTTAAAATGACAGTCAGGTGGGTTTAGTATTCAAATATGGCAGCATTTGGAAGGAAATGCTCCACTATGTTGGTCTTTTGTTGTCGCTGTTGTTTGGTGCTGGGCAGGTACAGGAGTGTACAGTGAGTTTACCAATGGGGGGGGG
>JBBPCS010002723.1:0-13158 GCA_037974645.1 Hollardia meadi
AACCTCGGAGCAGACCCCGGCTCTATGGTGGGCGGCCATCTGCCTTGACCGGTTGGGTTGAGAGAGAGAGAGAGAGAAAAAACTTGTGAAAAAACTATATTATATATTGTTCTCAAACTTTATAACAATTGCATGTCCATTTCTAGGCTTATTGCAGGTACATGTATCATGATCCCAGTGTTGCTGTACTGTCCCTCCCCTTTTAGTCAAAATTTTGCGGTAAAATGCATTGTACCATATGACTACCATTGCACAAGTGGTGATCCAATCAGAGGCATTTTCTCGGGGTCCACCTCACTCACAGATGCAACCTGGTGTTTGATGGTGCACACAACAACTTCTGGGTGTTTGAGTTAAAATTCAAATACACTTACTGTTCAAGTTCAGTGGGGGACACTGAATTTGCGCCAGTGCTGTTTCTGGAGCAAAGGAAATGAAAGAAATCTGTATGATATGTGCCTGAATGACATTCAGATTGTCCTAGGTGATTCTGCCTCCAGAAGAGGAACGCAATAACGTAATCTTTTAATGTATCCATTTAAAATCACCACCCACTTAAACTGACAAATATCACACATGCTACAGAGGCTTTGGTCTATCTCCAAATTCAGTATGCTTAAATCCATTTGCCCCCGCAGCCTCAGTGCAGCATCAATTAAAGTGATTGCCTTTCCCAATTGTTCCTCCTGTTGTTCATGCCACTAATGTTTTTTTTCCTATTGTAGCCATCATTAATTCATCCCAGAGGTTAAGTCTTCAGACCGGCATTAAAAGGAAAACACAAAGCTGCATGAACATCTAAATGCAGCTGAGCTCCCCTCCATTGCTTTTGTTTGTTCTCCACTTTGACTGTGTGGCCTTGCAATACAGGACTGTGGTTGTACAGTGCACTCCCAGTGCTATTTAACATTTCTTCTTATCTTCCTTTGTTTTCAAACTGTTCTTCACACAAGTCTTTAGACTTTGCCTACTATGTCCATCTGTTTCACACTCTCCCCCTTTTTTCCTCCTCTTTCTGCCTCTACCTCCATCCTTGTCTCATCACAGTCAAACACCTACTTTCCTCTTTCTGCTGTTTTGTATGTTTGGCTGTCAAGCCTATTTTCCTTCTCTTGCTTTTTCTCTGTTCTGTTCAGAGATGTCCAAGTGGATTTGCCTGTGGTCCAGTAACAACAGTAACATGAAATAAAACAAACATTTACCCCAAACATCATGGCTAGTATGTCCTTTTGCTTTTTCACTCATGATAGATGCCCACATACAAATGCTGTACGTAAACATCAGAGTTCCTTAGAAAAATCTAAACTTGAAATCCAAAGACCTGACATGTCCTGAGCTCTACGGGCATGTAGTCACTGATTCTGTATTTATGTTAATACTATGGGAACTGGACTTTCATCACATTGCATTGGATATCTCAGAGTTAAATAAGATGTTGAAAAGTAGCATTTGTAGCTTTAAGTGAGTGAGTGGAATGAGATCACATAGAGGAAACAATAAATATGTCTCCTGCTGAGGAACGTGTGTTTACTTCCAGTTTTAATTGTGTTATAAAATGACTGAAATGTTTCTTTGTGGTATTTTTCTCTGTGTATCTTGTGCATTAAGTGTGTTTCTTTACATTCTAAGAATACTGTGCTTGAAAGTGATTATTCAACCAAAGTCTATACTTTTAATATGAAATAGTCACATCCTAAAGGCTTAAAAGAAGACTACATTAAGTTTTCTGTTTGCTCCTTCATAGACATCAGTGGTTGTGTTCAGCTTGGATTCATGACAGTTACAATTTACTCCTATAGGGACAAGTTTTCAAAGTAGAAAATGTATAAGAAAGTCCATAGAAACCACTCCTGCAGGAAAATCCACCCTTGCTCTGACCACATACAGTATACCATCAGTCTTGTTTTCTTTCAATCTGGTGAGACACACTATTCCATGTCACCTCCTTTTAAGTAATGATGCTACAAAAAAAAGTATATTCATGTTTCCATCAACTTATTTCAATGCACATTTTGGAAAGGTTGATGGAAATGACAAAATTCGAAAAAACTTTTCAAAAAAAAGTTAATGCACTTAATTGGAGATGGAAATGCCAGTTCTAGCATAATGAACATTAACACGCATGACTGATCAGCTGTTTCTACTCTGAGAGAAGAGAAAGAAGAAAAACATTTGCTTGCCATTTCCACTGTTGGCTTTATCTTTGATTTTCTAATAAGTTTCTCATTCCTGTATTATTTCCCATATTCCCTCATATGTAGATGGCCAAGGTGACTGATTTTGTTTCTTCCTCTATAAGATTTTTTGGCAGTTGGCAAACAACTGGGCTTGTTACTGGCTTGTGACCTCTACTTCTTCTATGTTTAGCCATTTGTAATGTAGCCTATACCGCCAAATATCATCTCTTTTTTTTCTTTTTTGCGATATTTCAAAAGTTTGCTTCAATTTTTTAGACTTCCTCTGGCATTAGATAGCCTGATTGGCATGTGGTATTTTGTTTTTCCTTATTCAGGCTAACATTGTGTTCAGATTGGCTAGTCTCTTTGTTGGAAAAGGTTGTAATTTTGTTTTGTCCAATGCAATGACAGTGAGCCAGCATGCAGAGTACCATGACACTGGAATTACTGCGGAAAACCAGACTTTCTGCTGTGAAAAAGTTCTACTCAGCAAGCAAGTGAGCAACTAAAGTATCTATCCCTAACACCTTAAGCTCAAACCAAGTGTAAACCCAAAGTGTAAAGTCTTGAGTTTGGCATTATGGCAGTCACCATCTTGGCTTTTTGGAGCCAGAAGTGGCCATATTTGGATGAGAGGGTGGATCTGGGGAGGATACTGATTGGATATGCCTAGCATAGCTTGCTTTTTCATCTATTTTTACTGTAAATGGGAGCATAATTTACTAAATTAACAACCTGCTGCATTGAAGAAGACTTGAAACTTCCAACTGTTTACTAAGGTCACAAATCAAGTTGAGAAGTAGGTTTATTTCTTTTTCATTGCTTACATATAATTGGATGTCTTTTTGAAACCAGTGGAGACCAGTGGAGTTGCCGCCTGCTGGCCATTACTGAGAATTCATGTTTACGAAATGTTCATGTATCATGTTAAGGAAGACCCAGAAGAAATTACAGTATTTAAAGTCAACTTACAACAGCTGCATCGATTCTTATGCAGCCATTTTTGGAGCCTCTTTTTTGTCTCCTTTATCATGGATGTAGCTAGATAGCTAGCTAGTAGATGGCTTTTCCATTCTTAATCACGACTGTGAAGCTGTGAAGGTTGATTGTCTCTCCAACCAGGACAAATGTCAAGATGCGGGCAGTGATTCAGATGTCCAGGCTATATTGGGTACAGTGTTTTGGAGCTTTGAAATTCTGTAACGCGTAGATATGGACACAACTTGTAAGCCTATACTGTTTGTCTATTGTGCTTTTACAGTATACAGTATTTGCTGAACAGATTTTGCCTTGAGATAAGCTGAATTTAAAGAGAAAATAGACATTTTTTGCTTTAACTTATCATTGTGAAGTAAATACATATTGCGCAGCGTAATGGCTAAAGAAAAATGACACCATCTGCATTTAGATTGCTCCCTGTAAGCCTCGCTTTCACTATGCTATTCATGCTGCCACAGGGCTGAATTTTTCACAGAAAAGCTAGGTAGCTCAGCTATGTGTATACGAGCGTATGAGTTCGCTATGTTTCACAAGCTCTCTTAGTGTTTAGTGAAATAAGTAAAAAAACAACTCACAAAATGTCAAGAAAGGAAATTTTCTGATTTTCCTTACTAAACAGAAAAATACACATCAACACCTATCAAATCCAAGTTTCTCTCTTTTACCAAATTAAGACAAGCTTAATTGCCTTGTTAACTCATTATAAAACACACTTCACTCAAACAAGACATAGACGACATCAAACCCTCACTCAGTTCACCAAGTAAGATGTGAATGTAGGATTTCCCAACTCTCCAGTTTTTTTCTTGTTTTGCTTGCTTGTCTCCATGTTGTAATATAAACAACCACATACCAAAAAGAAAGAAGTGTGTGCATAGTAAGTTTGGGGTTGAAGACAGAGAGAGAGAGACAGACAGAGCAAGCAGCAGAAAAGAGAGTTAAACACAGGGTTGTCAACTTTGGGTACTGGGCTGGGGTGAGATTTTGATGGCATGAGCTTACTCGTGCACACAGACTTTGTCACCAGCACATAGTTGGACTCAATTCGCCATTATGCTTTAAAAACAGTATGCACCTTACACATATGAGCAGTAGCTTAGGTCTAAGATTTAAGGACATACAGTAGCCTGACTTCAAATTTTTTTCACGATATTAGACATACACTAACCCAATAAAGGGCAAACTGGTTTATTCACCAATGAAAGTCAAGGATGTGTTGTTTACAGTGCAACATTAACAATAAGAAACAAAATAACACAAAAAAACTGACCTACTCCACACTCATAGTCAATATATTAAGACACATGGCTCCTCTGCTGTCTCTTGGTAACCTATACAGAGCCCTATGTTTGGTGGGTGACAGATAACAACAAGGTCTGTGGATTATCTTGAGTAGCCGCGTCATGATTTCTGGAAAGACACATTATATGAATCATTATATGAACCCGTTCTCATGCCCATCTCATCAGATATTGATGTTTGGTCACGGCCCTTTGTGTCCTATCCAGATGCACAAGACACCCTTTGGCATCAGGCAAGGACGCACAAGGGTTTAACGTAGCAGCAATGTAAAGCTGTCCATGCCAGTATCAGACTACTTGAACAGATGAGCTGTACTGTAGCTGTATTTTCAAAAGCATGAAAGCGCCAAGAGGAGTGGAGGTCAGGGTTGAGTGGAGGGTCACACACACGGCTTTCACCCAGGAGACTGGAGTTCGTGTTCCATGTGAAACCAAGCCTTACCACTCAGTTCCTGAACCTAACCATGTAGGTTTTGTGCCTAAAATTTACCAAATCAACATAGACCTTGCGGGGCAGGATGCGGCCATGGACGCCAAAGGGCCTGTTGTGCGTCAGGGAAGGTTTACTGTGTCGTCCGGCAACGCCAAAGAGTACCTTGTGCATCTGAATATGACGAGAAGGGCGCATGACCAAACGTCGATATGTGACGAGCTTGGGATGAGAACGTGTTGATTATATTTTAGAAAGGCAGACAACTCTACAGCCAATATCTCCAAAACAGAGCAACTCACACCAAAACAATCTAGATGGATAAATAGCACTACTAGCCAGAGGAAAAATATGTATTTTTTGATTTTGGGATGAACTGTCCCTTTAAGCAGCACAACTGCTAATAGGCTGTTTCAGAACCATTGTCAGCGTGATGGATTTTACCAATAATTTGCTCAAACCTCAGGCAGATAAAGAATAAAAAAAAGTAAACAGACTAAACTAGCAGGGCAGCAACCACATAGCCAAATGTTACACGAAACAGCTAACACTGCGTCTACACCACAAACAGCAGCAAACTAACATTTTTTTTTAAGACCAGATAGACAGCATCTATGACATATGCCTATGTCAGCACAAAAGATGAATATGAAACAATTTACCAATGATGATTTCATCATTGAAAGTGGATACCCACGAAGCCGCGGTAATAACCCCCCCCCCCCCCCCAAATGAGCGTACTGCCTGCAGTGAAAACACAACGCAGATATAGGGTTTAGGTACAATAATTATGGGTTACGCTTGGTTTACATGGTGGGACTGACAAGAAAAGCTGGGTGTCATCTGCATAGCAGTGGTAGGAGAAGCCGTTTAAGTGTGTGACAGCACCTGGTGTAGAGAAGGAGGAGGGCAGAGCCCAGGATGGTGCCTTGTCGGACTCCTGTTGTCAGGCTGTGTAGCCCAGAAACCAATCCTTTTTACCAAAGGGCAATTTGTGAGTTAAGATGCAAACAGAGACACTGCAGAGCCTGCAACACCCAATTTTTTAAGGGTGTAGAAGAGGATCTGATAGTTCAGTGTGTCAGATGTGGCAGACAGGTCTAAGAGTGTGAAGACAGAGGAGTCACTTTAAGCATGGAGAGCTGCAAGGAGGACTCTGTCAGTTGAGTGGGTCTAGGAGGTTATTCTGTGAGATGTAAGAAGACAGTTGGTTAAAAGATGCTTTTTCTGACATGAGGGATCTGATGTTGTTCCCACTCCTTACAAATCTGCCACTGTCACCCCCTTCTAAATAACATGTCTTGAGAACAGAAATGTGTTGATAAGGTATGTTAAGAAGGAGAGGAGGACAGAAGTGACAGACTGGAGAACAAAGGAGGGGATCGTGTCTAGCATGGTAGGGCTCTGGGAAATAACAGGGTCTAGGACCTCACTTGAGAGTTTAGGTAAGATAGGGTGCAAGGTTCATCCACAACTGCACAAGCTTTCAAGTTTTGAGTAAGTCCAGTGCAGTGAGCAGGGAACAAAGAACAACCTGTACAGCCCAGGGTTGTTCCACAATGTGACCAAACTATAAAATACAGGGCAACCAGAAAGAGTACATTTGGCAAAAACAATTTGTATCTTACATCTATTTGCTGCCTGTCCATCAGCACCTCCACCCAGGTTTGAGCCCTTGAGATTCCCAATGCAAACATCAAGGTTTGGGGCAGTCGCCTGCTTTTCCTGTTAGCAATCCAGGATTGAATGCAAGTTGAAGGAAGGCTCAAACATCAGGTTTGTCACTTAAGGCGCATGAAGTCAGCAGTCACCAAAAATCATTAGGAATCATCTTCTGTTTCACCACAAATATTCATATTGGATTTTAAGAAATCAGTAACACCCTCATCCTTGTGACCTGCTGTTTGCAAGGCAAGGGGACATATTATGAAAAACTCACTTTTGCAGTGTTTTTGCACATAGATTTGGGTATCTGGAGTCCCTACTGACTGTGTGCTAACGCTAATCACTTTGTGTCTGACTGCTTCACCAACCTGGGTCAGTACAACGCAGGACTGGCCACAAAACTGTTCCTAAAAGAGGGATCAATACCAACTTGTCTGTGGCAAAACAGCAGACGAGAGAAATGTAAGTATTTACGATATAATTATACAGTGTGTTTATTAGGAAGTTTAGTGCAAGCTAACGCTAAATATTGAAGTGAATTGATGTGAAGTTGTCTGCGTCATTTGCTACATCATCCACATTAACTCTGTTAACACTAGAAGTGCCGAATTCCATAACTACTAGAACGGCCATGACGGTCATTTTGACCGCTAGATTCCAAACTCTATAATCTCTCATGATAAATACCAAATTGAGAGATTAATGCATTTATTGTGTTAGGATATATTTTTAAAAAACAAAATGACACCAAAATGTGCATTTTAACAAGTTTAATTATTCATTTATAAATATTCATCATCGCATAGCCTATAGTAAACCATATAATTATTGCATATTCACACCAGTATTTTTCCGCATAGAAATGCATTCAACATCACTCAGAACAAGAAAATAACAATTCAAAGTGTCTTATTTGATTATGAAACATTTCATTTTAACATTTATATATAAAAAAAAAACGAAATTTCTGATCTACTAATTGTATTATATCTAGTATTAGAAAAGTTGCACGCTCTTCTCTGGATTTGCTGACACTTATTATAAGCCAATATCTCCGCAACAATGCCTTGATGGCCTATTCACTTATTCTGCTAGTCATATATGACCAGCAGGCTAGAACAGGACAGCACAGGACAGGACAGCGGGGCATAGCAGCGCAGGGAAGCGGAGCTCACCTGGAAAGTCAGCCATGAATTGATCATCTGGATCCGCAGTCTCCGATGAAAGTAGCCATCGAACCCCACAAAGAGATAAACATCTAACCCTGAGAAAAGATAAACATCTAACCCCGCGAAAAGATAAACATCTAACCCCGCGAAAAGAAAAATAGAACGTGGGAAATTCTGTGCGGTCAATATGACCGCTTATGGCCGAAATAGGTAAAAATTATCATATTTTCTTTGCCCTTTGTGTAATTTATATTAAAACTATTTTAAATGAAAATACAGACATTTTTAGGAAAAGTCAGGTACCAGCAGCATTGTATTTTTTAATTCAACAAAGTTATTGCACATAGAAATCTCAAAACGGTCAAAATGACCGTCATGGCCGTTCTAGTGTTAAGCTTGTTGAAAGTTTGTAAGATTAACTTCATCCAATGCATCTAAATAACATGAGAGTAAAATGAGAGAATGGGTGTAGATGTATTCAGAGTCTGTCTCACTGCTGGCTTTGTAGACATTCACAGCAAGTCTCTGACTTTTGTTGAATCACTTAGGCCGTTTGTCCCCCGCCTCCTGTCCCACATGTAGCTGATCTGCAGTCAAAGTTACGGTTGTGTTGTTGCACTCAGGTAGCTTAGTCGGGTTAGCAACGTTAGCTCGTTGTGCTAGGGGAAAATGCTCTACATCCATCTGCACTAGGGCAAACAAGGACGCTTTTCATTGTGTGGATACTGATGCAACTCTGTGTCGCTGCTGGAATGAGCAGAGGTCTGACCTCAGAGCTAACTGAGTGTAGCATAAGGTTAGCTAGCTCAGAGCTAACTGAGTGTAGCACAACTGCAGCAATGCTATCACTGCTGTACCGTATTTAGGATCCCCAGGCACATCTCGTTTGCTGCAAATTGCCGCCTGTTAAACTGTGAAGTACATGCAGGCTTATGCGGTAAACTAATGCAGATTAGCAAGTAGCATTTCACTATGATCCTGCTGTCATTAGTATAACGTTAGTCGACACTGTTTATCTTGCTTCGCCAAGGTTTATAGATCACTTATAAAGCTCTCACGGTTACTGATGTGTGGGTATCGATCACTTATAAAGCCCTCATGGTTACTGATGTGTGGGTATCTCAGATTTTTATGAAGACAAAACTTGATATGATATATGAGAAACGGAATAGCTTTCTTCTAACGGTTAATAGAGATTTATCTGCTTTTCCATGTTATATACATTGTTTTTCAAAAATGATCTGTCAGATTATTCCCATATTAATTGGAGTAATAGCTGCATGTGTGTGTATTGTTTTATTGCTTTCTCTGACTTCTGAAATAAGCAGGCATTAAATATCACTGTTCTTGTTGTTTAGGCAGCACATCTGGACAGGTGGCAGTTGTTCATCATGTGGCAGCCAGACAGACCCACTGGACAGGTGCAGAGTTGACAGCCTTTAATCAAAACTGAACGACATCACTTCAGAATTATAGGTTTGTTGACCTACAGTTTAGTATGTGATGTAATCCATTATGTTTCTGTAGTCTTTATAAGTTGTAACTGCTTCTCATTTTTTATATTTATCACATTTCTGTGTGTTATGTTTTCTCTTAAAGACTACCTGGCAGCCCTTCACTTCATCCAAAATGCTGGGTGTCCACAAGCAATAACATCAGCAGGTGAATCGCTATTTAAGTCGAAGAAGGGAAAATGCACAGTAAAGTCAGTGAAAGCAGATCCAATCTTCTGAGAGTTTAACAAGCTTTTATTGACAGTCAAATAATGTGCAGCAACAAGATAAACATAAATAACTTAAAGTGACTGTTGTTTTAAATGGCCTTCATATTAGACCTAATAATGAAAATAATATAAACAGTAAAAAATCTAATAAAAAACTAATATGCAACAGGGCTGTTGGGTTTATGAACAACCTTACATATTAAATATAATCTTGTTCTTTTGTGTATTGCAGATCACGTTGATGAACTGTTGGACCTCGTCTGCGAGATTCATATGTGGATGAGGTGCAGAGGATCCACATCCACGAGGATCTCTCTGCCCAGCATGATAAGACCAGAGAAGCAGGAAGTGATGGCCAGCTACTTGTTGAGGTTCAATCGAGGACAGGTCTGAACCCCACGTACCTTCCTTGAGCATCAGGGGACTGTCCGTATCCTCAGCACCACACAGGCAGGCAGAACCACTCAGACTCTCTGGCCCAGAAAGCCCCAACACAGCTTACAAAGCTTCTGTAGGCCAAGTATCTGTAATAGCTGTAATAACAGTCTATGGTGACACCCATTTGTAGTATGATCATAATTACGTAATGAAAAATTGTTTTTTGTATTCATTTATTTTTTAATTTCTGCTTTTCGTTATAAAACTTCAGGACTGTCGTACCAAGCATTGAATTACTTTGTTTCAGAAGTTGTGGTATTTGCTTTACAAATCTTTCTGACAATAAAAGTAAAGGTTATATAAAATGTGTTGTGTGCTTTCAGTGTTTGGTATGTAACATGTTACCAAGTGACAAACATGAAGGATGAACAGTAAGCAATATAACAGAGGGAACTATAATTCATTGTAATTTCTTCCTGCCATATTTGTATTACAATAATAACTGACATTTTGTGCATAAAAACATACTTCTTCATTCCCCTTACATGTAAAGGTCACAAGAGAGAGATTAAAAAGTTTATTTGAATGATTTGTTTCCAAAAAGAACTAAGGTCACCAAATTCAGCGATTTAATAACATTAATGTTAAGTACATAATGTTTTAATGTTGTGATCGCTGGTAAACAGTTTATGTACACTACTACGAGTTATGACGCGTTGGTAGATAATCCTACACCCCCTGAAAGGTACTGTAAACGAGGAAACATTGCTGGCTATTAACTACAACATTTGAGCTTGAGTTTACGTTATTTGCATTTATTTAAATGCTATAAGCGTAGCTTTTAATAACCAGTGCATAAACTATATACACACACCAGAGTCTACCACAAGGTTTTCTCCAACAAACACTACAGCCAGCAAGACGTTAGCCGACATGCTAACATACAAAAACAAATGCCGAAGTGACCATTCAGAAACATCCTGATGCATCCTTGGTTTCCGAACTCGTTTGGCATTGTCTTCTTGTTCAGAATCTTACTTTGTTTCAAACATTTATAGTTGCACCGGTTTTGTCCGGCAGCCATGTTTATCCCAGGTTCACGCTAAGAGTTGCCGTGGCAGAAGAGAGGGGCGGAGTGAGAGGTAGCTCATTTGGATTTAAAGCGACAGGCACTCAAATCGGACTTTCTGAACAGAGCTGTATTTCAATGGTTTTGACAAGGTGAGGAGGATTGGATTGATCCTTATAGTATTTTGACCAAAGCATGTCAAAGACATTTCACCAAGACCACTGGGGATTGTGTTAAATTGTGGAAAAGGGGTATAATATGTCTCCTTTAAAACTTTGAGGTCTGCATGTATACATTAAAATGCACTGGTAGAAAGCTCCTCCACATATTTCCTGTTGATGCTATGTGCTGTAGGGTATGTTGGCAGCTGTCCAGTTAAGGAGGAAAAATTCTCTCTCTCACACACACAGACTGAGGCCTGCTGGACTGGCATACAGACTGGCAGACTCAACACACACAAATACAGAGATGGACAGAAACAAACATGTTGATTAATGCCTTTCCTATTCTGTCACCAGCCCATCCTAAAGCCCAGTCTACAACTCAGTAAATAATACATGTAAAGCTCTAATGAAGTGTTTCTCTTTTTTTTTGTCTCTCTCCCTTTAATATCATATCAGGTTATTTTTCTCAGAAAATGTCTATGCTCTTATTTATTGGCACTTATTCACTTTCTTTCTGAGTGCAAGTTTGAAGAAGAGTCAGGACATTGTTAGCCTAGCTTACTTAAAAGACTGGAAGTAAGGCATAACAGCTACCTTGGTTCTGTAAAAAGTTCAATAAATATTATTGCTGGATAATTCCACAGTGCAAGAAAATGAGTTTTTTTTTATTTTGAGGAACAGTACACCGAGTCAAAATCCAAGCAGTAAGCATTATCTAATAAATAATAAACTTTATATAGCACCTTTCTTCACAATGTTACAAAGTTCTTAAATTAAAACCAATTAAGAAAATAATAAGTAAATAACAGTATAACTAAAACAAATGTCAAATATGTCCAAAAGCTTGCAAAAAAAAAAGAAGAGGTTTTAAGGAGGGATTTACCATTTTAACAAATTAACATTTCTCTATGCAGGCATTCAGCAAAATCCAGGCTGTGCTATTAAGATTCATTGATGGAGCAATTCCACACTGTCCAAACAATGAAGTAACAGAAAATATTGTTATATTATATATATTATGCAAACGTATGCAAGACTGAATAAGAAAACAATAGATTATTTGAGTACTACATTCATTCTTTAACTTTGAAATAGTAATTTGACAAGAATCTCAAGATTAATTTATTGTCCATGAATTTTCTCTTTGGTCGAAAAAAAAACACGTGTGGAGAATGCGTCAATTAGAGACAATTTAAATTTGAATAAATACAGCAAACTGGAAATAGTTCTGAGGTTTTGGAACTAAATTATTAGACAAAAAGGAAATTTGGACTTCTTGGTGGTGCTCGGTGAAAAGTCAAGAGACCATTAAAATCAGTGGGATTCATCCTCTGGGAAAAATGGGACTCCACGGGGGAGGATTTTTCTTGCTGCTGTCCAGTGCAGATGCCCCACTATCACAAAATCTCCCTGTAGAGTTTCTGACAAAAATTAATTATCACATTTCTTATCATTCACTTGTCTCTCCTCATTGAAATACATTTTTACTGTTTATCTGAATGGAAAACCCTAAGACCATATCTTTACACTGAACTATGGATAAATGCAGGAAAGTTTCCCTTTTAATAAAACCCTCCAGAAATACAGGAGCAGTAAGGCACTCAATGCAAACAGAAAACCTAATAGTCACTATGAGTGAATGTTCCAAATAATAAAAATGTAGAGACAGGTAGCAGATTCAAACCCAAAAGCATGCAAACCATAAAATCAGTCCAACTAGCAAACTTATCTGACAGGAAGAAAGCAGGGAATCTAAGTCCAGGGAATCAGTGTCCAGTGTCCAAACAGGCCGTCAGGAAAACAGAATATCAAAACGCTGGAGATCGAGGTGAACACACTGGACAATCTGGCAGAGAATGAATGAAAATGGCCTGTATTAATACTGAGAGACTGAATGAGGGAATGGGCTGCAGGTGAGGTGATGGGCAGGGAAACCCAGGTGAAGGGAGTGACTAATGATTAACCCTAAGAGCTAGCTGGGGTCATGATAGAAAAGCCCTATACAAAAGCAAGTGTGTGTGTGTGTGTGTGTGTGTGTGTGTGTGTGTGTGTGTGTGTGTGTGTGTGTGTGTGTGTGTGTGTG
>JBBPCS010002724.1:0-13158 GCA_037974645.1 Hollardia meadi
GTGTGTGTGTGTGTGTGTGTGTGTGTGTGTGTGTGTGTGTGTGTGTGTGTGTGTGTGTGTGTGTGTGTGTAGGGGTGTATGCGGGGGTGTCTGCAGTGCATGGTAATCAGGTGGCTGCAAAGAGATTATGTCACTCCGTACAGGGGACAAAGCTGAGTGAAGGATGTGTGTGATTGACTTGTGTGTCAATATAATATCTGATCAATGGTTGCTGTGACTGTGGGTGTTCGTCTGTTTTACTGCATGCAGGATTTGCTCAGATTTTTCCTCAGTCTGTGGAATTCCCTGCTTATCACCCGATTACATATACATGCACATTCACACATAAGATACCATCACAGACTGCTAATAGGAAAGGTCAACCAGTTGCTAGGCAATACTGGCTTTGTACTATGCGGTGTCCTCTAGTTCAAACACAGACAGAGAGAAAGTATCTGACAGCCTTTACTGTGCGTATCAGTGTGTAATGGAGGATCTGCTGAATTGCATGAAATGGGAGGAGCACACCAGACAGATGTAATGCTTTTAGATGTGATCTCAGTCATTGATGATGGAGGAAGAGAAAGGCAAGATGGAAAATCAATTGAGTAATCTTGGGTCGGACTACAATTATTTGACATTATAATCTGGAATTTAGGGGCACCCCACTGGTTATTCACGTGAAGTTCAGTTTATTTACTTCACCTCAGCTAATTCGAGTCACTAAACTTGACCATGTTTATGCCGTTGGTGCTTTTTGGTGAATTTTTCATGCATTGATCTGACAGCTAATATGGCTTGCTCTGTGGTTAATTGTCCAGAGTGGAGCAGAGGGACAGTTTTGGTCTAACAAACAACGCTGTTAGACAGCCGCTGCCGGATGGCAAGCTCTAAAAGACAGAGCCATGGAGCTGCCAAAATCCACTGTAATGTACTGCGATTCTCTCTTATTTGACTGCTGATGGAGGGGAAATGTACTTTACTTCATGAATGTACAGAGAAGAGATGAAAAAAGAGGACACTGGAGAACAACAGCAACAAAGAAGAGTCTCTGGTGAGTGGTTAGTTTAGTCAGAGGCTAAACTGAACCCAAACACACAGACACACATCCTGGGTGCCAGCTATTGCTTGCTAGCTTGGCTAATGTATATTAAGGTATTTTGGTTGTTTGGGGCGAATAAACCTGAGCAAGTAATGCAGGGGAAAAAAAGATCCAGCTCTCAAACTCACATGAATAACACAAGACATATTTGCTACTGCAAAGTAATTGTATATGAGGGTCATTATTAGAAAACTGCTCGTAATGTCGATTGAAATATACTCACATTCATGGAAATCTTGTCCGTTTTGCTCTGGACAAAGAGAGCTATTTAGACCTAAAGTGGCTAACATGTGATTAACTGAATTTAATTATGACTTCAGCTGTTTATGGGTTTTTTACGGAAGAAACACAGTTATTCTGGGGCCTGTGTCGTCAATTTTCTAAACATGAGATCATTTCCTCGTGATAATTCTGACATGTTTTTCGAATTAAAACAAATTTTATACTTGCGACCAATGTCTGAGCACGCAACAGCCCTGTAGAAGAAATGTATCTGCTTTTTGTGAGCAGTGGCCATTTGTGAAATGGGCCTCTGATGATTACATTGTGATAATTAAAGGTTTTGAGAGTGTCCCTTCTGTAATATTTGACCTCTTCTCACACAAACAAAAAGTCTCGCTCCAATACAGGAAATGCTCTTTGACATTCTAAAAAGACTTGCATGGCATTGTATCTAAAGTATTGTATTTAAAGTGTTGTTTATCTAATGTACCTGGATAAGCTAATATCCATTTAATTGCTGATGAAAACCTGAAAAACTAGTCTTTCTCACATTTCCCCTGGAAGCTGTTCAATTAAATATCAGGTTTAAGTTGTTTAAGATGAATGTGTGTGTTCATGTTGCAGAGCTAAAGAGAAAAAGAGGGATTACCAAATGCTGTGTAAGAGAAAAGCATCTCAAATCATTAATCCACAGAGTAAGCAGCAGTGTAATAACCGATCCTGCTGGTGTATCATGTTGCAGTCAGATAGCCGAGCCGGCACTAGACTGGGTCTAAAATGGACTTTCCATCGGGGGCTGAACGCATTAGAGATCTTATTATACACTTTAGGCTGTTATCAATGCAGCATGGTGCTCTAAGTGATGACGGGCATTTACTCCTCTGCATGTGTGTGTGTGTGTGCAGTAGAGACACTTGGTCAGCATGTGCACAATCGCAAACATGGACAAAACTATAATATTAGACAAATATGAAGGAGTTAAACACATAATCCAGGCTAATCCAGGTTAAATGCAAGACAGTTGCAGCTGCCAAATTCTTGAAGGACATCTGACAGTCAAAGAAAAAAAAAGAATTGCCAGTTGTGTGAAAGTGTAAATTAATAAGCTTATTAAATCAATGCCACATCATTAAGGCACAAGTAGATCTGACTATAATTACATTTGTGTATCCCATCCAGTTAACGTGTTGCTTAGATGTATTCTTATGGTTTGTGTTTTGCAGTTTTAGCCTTATTCTTTCAGTTGCAACCCCAAGGGTGTCAAATGGACACCTTTCATGATCTACACACCGAGCTCCAGGATCTTCTTCTTTTTTTTAAAAATTTTGCCTTTATTTAACCAGGTTTGGTTAAAAGATCTCTTTTACAAGGGAGACCTGGCCAAGAATAGCAGCAACACAAAGTTTCAATAATAAGTTAACATAAAATCACAGAGATACGAATGACAATAACAAAATCAGCTAAAACATTTGCACACAGACAACCTCGTCTCAATAGATTTCACCATCCTTTTAAACTCGTTCAGGGTCACTATGTTTTGAAGTTTCAGTTCTTTCTGTAGATTATTCCATGTGGCAGGTGCAGCTAACTTGAAAGCTTTACCAGCTTCTATGAATGATAGTCATTTTCCAAAGAACTGATTGGTTAGCAGGCAGTGCTTTTTATACGCGTTTATCTGTTACCTTGAACATGATCTGCTCCGGAGCAGTTTAAGTGTACAGTTACCATGCAGAAGTTCCCATGGCAACGTATCCTGGTAATAAGTGAATCACTGTCGTAACACTGAAAACAGGGTTAACCCTGAAGTTATCTACCTAACCACAAATCCTGCTTTGTGGTACAGGCCTCTGACCTGAGTGCAGCAACATCACTAAAAGTCAGACCGGGCAAGAAACACAATTGCAATTCAATGATTATGTTACAAATACAGAATAGCAGCAGGCAGCAGGATGATTTCAGTGATTTTATTAATGCAAAAGCTTACTAGCAGGTACAGGCAGGCAGGCATGCAGGCAGATGGGTAAACATGCAGATAACTGATGCTCAAAAACAAAAGTACAAGAAACCAACGAAGCAACATGGTCAAACTAAGGGCACAAACATGGTCCATGCAAATACGCACGGGCAGAAGAGACACAGATGCTTCAATCTACGCAAGATCAATTTCACACATTGTTGCATTGTAGAGTGTGTCACCTGTAAATTGTAAATCAAATCAAATCATATCAAATCGAATTTTATTTATATCGCGTCAATTTACAACAAAAGTTATCTCATGACACTTAACATGTCGAGTAGGTCTAGACCACACTCTTTATTATTAGTTGTTAACTATTAATTTACAGAGACCCAACATTTCCCCCTTGAGTAAGCACCTGGCGACAGTGGCAAGGAAAAACTGCCTTTTAGGTGATTGGCTGTCAGCTCTCACTGACAGGTGCTGCCGCCAATTCAACATGCTCAATCGGCTGAAAAGTCACCAACAAGGGCTGACTAGTGCCAATGGTGTGGGACATACCACAAAAAGTAGGGACACAGCCAGTCACCGTGGACCGTGTGTTACCGTGTGTTACCTGTGTTACTGCTGTCACCGCACCAAACCGCCTGTCCCTCTCATGCTCCATTTTACTGTCACGCGTGAACGAGACCCCAAAATACTAAATCTCCTTGGAGAAGCAACTCATCCCCAACCCAGAGGGAGCAGTCCACCATTTTCCGGCAGAGAACTGTGGCCTCAGACTCGGAGGTGCTAACTCTCATGCCGGTGGCTTCACACAATCCGCCCCAGAGCACGTTGAACTTCACGGACTGATGAAGCCAACAGAACCGACAATTACAGAAACACTGTAATTTCTTTATTCTCCTCTCAGAAATTCACAGTTTGTTTGTCATTTCAGTTGGTGCTTGGGTTTAGATCAGTGGCCAGAACACTGATGCGTGGAAACATGAAAAACACCTTTTTCAGGCTGAGGTAGCAGCACAAAAACAACTTGTTTTGACACACACAATGTGTTTCTGTGTCTCAGTGGATACAGCAATACGACTGCCAGAGATAAGGATTTGTTGCAATGGAGCCACCCATGCAAAAGCATAAAGTCTACCGTAAGCACAATACAGCAACCTAGTTTAATGAAAAGAGTATGTTAAATGTCAAACTTTAAGGTGATTGTAACATTTTACAACTAATCACTATTATTTCTATGTGAGGTATTTCACTGCAGTAGTACTACTACCAATGCTGCCCTATTTCAGTTCTGAAATGAAAACAATATCCAAACTTTATCTTATTCTTGAATCATATTTGATTTTTTAATTCCATGTCTCAGTTGATAACACACTACACATCCATATATCCTTGCTATGGCTTAACTCAACACTTGGGTCATTGATATATGGTGTATCAGCCTACTGTACTGTGTGGCCTACTGCCAGACCACACTACACCAGGCAATATCCTTGACTTTGACACTCTGGTGCCCTAAATGTTAGCACTGGCTTTGTTAAACTTTCATGTTCAGGGTTGTTTTGCTGAGCACGCATACTGCTTCACATTTAATCAGTCCCACACACTCAGACCAAGCCACTTATCTTTACCCCACATTTATTATGTGCTGTGGGTCTAGCATAATGCCAGTAATATGTGACCATTTTCAGGCGATCTTGTTTGTGAGGTATAATAATGAGAGGAATCTTTCACAAGCCGGAGGGAGTGAAAAGAACTGGATGCTAGCCTGAATTTCCTTTGTGTCCTGTGTTATTGGAGCACTATAGGATGAAACCTTTCATGCGCAAAATGCAGAGGAGGAAGAGGATGAATGTTTGGATTACAGGCCAATTTCTAATCTCTCTTTTGTATCTGAACTTATTGCAGGTTGTCTCCCATAAGCCTATTGCTCATTTTTCATCCATTCTTATTGCCTAATTTCTCTAAATCGAATTACTATGCTGAAACCACAGCAATGAAGGCTCTTAACAGCTTCCCTGCTGACACGAAATCAGACTTATTAACTTACTACTGTGCTTTACATAGTAATGGATACTGAGTGCTGCATTTAGATCATTTATTTAATTGACTAGCAATATCAGGATGTAAAAATACCCATTACAAGTAAAAGTCCTGCATTCATAATTGGTATTTATGTAAAAGTATTAATTATTCAGAATAGTCCTTAGACTGTTAAATGAATAGATATTTTATATTATTATTACTGATGCAGTCATGTGTTATTAGATAGATTGCTTTGAAATTTGACACAGATGTTCATGGTCCCCTTGGGATGAATAACTTGACGGTGATAACGGTGATTCTCTGAATTCTCATCTAGTGCCATCGTCAGATCAAAATTTCACATCAGGCTCAGCTGTGTTTTGTGTATCGTGCTAATTATCCAATTTGTGCTCACACACTAAACTAAAAAGGCTGCTAAACATTAGCATGGTCAGGATTGTCATTGTGAACATGTTAGCATGCTGTTATTAGCATTTAGCTCAAAGTATTACTGAGCCTGAGCAGATCCTCACAGAGGATCACAGAAGGTGATTTTTTTTTTTTTCTTGCTCATATACAGTATGATCTTTTTTTCATGACAGTGGGAACAGCACAAATCACATGGAATCTGATCTTTTCAGTTCTGGTTTGAGACACTTTCATATGTGGTCCTAAATCAGATACAGAGCAGAATTTTTTGCCACGCGACCTCAGTCTAAACTCTCATTCGGAATTAATGTGACTTTTACGTCACTCTAACCCACATTCATCACAATTCTGCACCGGAGGGAGTCACTCTGTGAATACAAACATGGAAGCCATTTGTCACAGTTCCTCTGCTCCGCATCCACACACACATCCATACAGAAGTAGCAGCCATTGCTAACGAGTGGGCTACTGCTATCTAACAAGATTTCCTCATAATGCTCATCTGATATCTCAATTATATAATTTTGTTAGTGTTTTAAATAAAATAAACCCTACCCTAACCCAAACATATTATGCCCGTTATTCCTATTATGTTCTATATATTCTCTGGAGGTGGAACTTTTGTCACATGTCAAGTTACACATTTTACCGTAAAAGCATGCCTACTGGTACCTGATGCAGCAGTTAAAAAACATTTTTTTGTGTGTGTGTGTGTGTGCGTGTGTGTGTGTGAGGAGAATAGGTAGACGGCTCTCCACACTGACCTATTTTCTCAGTTAGACGCTCCCAGGGGAGGCCGACGGCAGCATCTTTTCTCTTTTCTCTCTTCGTCTCCTGAGATGAGCGAGAGAAAGGGAGACGAATCAGCGGGAGGAGACTGGAGAGAGAGGAGATTCACGTATCACAGTTCATAAAGGGAGATAGACTGACTGAAATGAGAATGAAAAAGAGATGGAGCAGAAAAAAAAAGCCAGCCACTGAGGAGAGAGAGCTTTTTATCTAATAAGGAGTTTGAAGTGTTTCATTTGGTGATATAAGGTTTCCAAACATTAGGACGACATTCTCAATTAAAATGAAAAAAGGAACAGTTAACATAATCAGAGTTGAGAGATTTTCATCAGCAAGAGCGATATGTCGTTTAGTAGAGGCTTTTACTTGAAGTAAACTGTGCATATATTTTTAATATGGCTGACACCAGGGGGAATCAAACCTCTAAAGCTGTACAGTGCTCTTCTGAGGGAACAATGTATATGTTTTTTAATGTGATATCTGTAGGTCACTTCCTTTCATTTGTCTTCTTCCATACTGTCCGTTTTTTATTGACCCATTCCTCTATCTTTCTCCTCCATCTCCTCTCCTCTCCTTCCTCCTCTGTTTCTCTCTGTCCATTAGGAAGCACTCAGGCCTGATGGTCGGGTTTAAATTGAGATATAAAGTGATTAGGCAGTGGATGCATTTCTGATTGCAATGTGCTTTTACACCCCCTAAACACACACACACACACACACACACACACACACACACACACACACACACACACACACACACACACACACACACACTATGAATCAATTAACCCCTGAGCACACAAAGACAGTTTCAATCTACAAAGAAGCTATTGTGGTTTTACCAATAACACTAAATAACCAATATGTGAGTTATACTTGTGAATTATGACTTCAATCCCTCCTCTAGGTGAAAACATCAGAAGAAATAGCTGTGTGTATGTGTATATTTGAGTGATTTTATCATGCAGAATATCGTGTTTATTATATCGCAGACCGTTATATTGCTATATTGTGAATTTGAAGTAAACTTATTTTAATTAAGGATGTATCTTTTGTGTTTTAATCCATTCAGATTTTTAACTCTTTGTTTGGAAATTCAATAAATACATTTTTTTGGGGAAAAAAAACGAAAAAACAAACAAACAACAACTATAAAATACTAATTTTCAAATACAACCTTGGGTGTGTGAGTCAGCAGCAGGGTGATCATACAGTGAGTCATTTTGAGATACTGTTGCAGGTGATGTCATACATTTTTACCGTGAGTGATGTTTTATTGTTGTTGTCTGTGCAGGAGACCTCCAACCTCTGAAAGAGAAGACCTTTGTCATAGTGGAAGGAGTGACATACAGACTTAAGATAGACTTCAAGGTAAGGTGGATAGATGCAGTCACAGAGGTATATTAAGGATGGAGAGATTTACTGTACATTACAACATGGATGGATTATTGTGCATGTGTAGATTGAATAAAAAAAACGATGATCAGGTATTTACTGCAAGTGATTAAAAAGACAGAAGGGGAGAAAGACAGTGCTGATTAAGGCACCATGTACAATGTCAAACAAGGCCATTTTTAATAATTTATTTATGTTTTAATTTGTCTTTTCAGTGCCGTTTCATTTTATAGTGGTGGTACGGATTAGTGCTGGAGAAGCACTTTTAACATCAGTTAATTAGTTAATCAATTCTGACAATTGATTAGATTTTAGATTTTTAAATTAAAAAGTCATTACTTTAAGATTTCCTTGATTTTAACCCTGCTGGGATGGGAGTGTCAGTCTGTCTGTCCAGAGTGAAATATTTCAACAACTACTGGACAGATTTCCATGAAATGTGGTACAGACATGTGGTGCCCAGAGGAGGAACCCTGGCGACCTCTCACAGGATGTTTTCACTAATCCTGCAAGATATCAAAAGCTACTGAATGGATGGGCACCGTTTTATATCCACATTCATAGCCCCCAGAAGATGAATCCTAATGACTTTGATGATCCTCCTGAACTTTCCTCTTGTGTCACCAAGAGTTCACATTTGTTGTTTCCAGTGAAATGACTGTTGGTTGGACATTTACGTTCCCCTCAGGATGACTATAAATCACGCTGATCAGACTTTTCCTTTAGCGACATCATCAGGTCACAATTGTAATTTGTCCAATACTTTGGTTTATGATGTATCTGTAGCTATGTAAAGTGCTGATTAGCAAATGTTAGCACGCTAACACTCTAAACTTAGATGTGTTAGCCTAACGGAGACGCTAGCCTGGATGTAGACTCTTAGTCTTGTTTTGTTCACACCAACCATAAGAAAGGTGGAAAAAGAGTAAAAGTGAAGCACAGTAGCTTACACAACAGTGAGGGTTGTTACTACTCCTGTTTGCTGCCTCATTGTGTGATGACTCACCTAACTGATAAAGAAAGCTACACTCCCTCATTCTGTCATAGACAACAGCAGTCTATTGATGTCTGTCTATTAGCTCTTCTTCCTAGCATCATCCTTTTCTTTCTGTCATGAATTAACCCCCTAAATGCAAAGCTCATATGTCATCTCATGTGTCCTCTATGTCCACAAATATATACAGACTGGGGATGATGAAATATTTTTGAGAGGAAATTCAGAACACAAGAGAAGGAGTGTCACTAGAGGTTAGACGTGATTTTTATGGAACAATTATATCATTAAGAATTGCAAAATATTTCTACATTTGTCCAGTTGTCCTAAGGAACTACATTTGAGTCAGCAGGAGTTGTTACTGGTGTCATCTGCTGCAAAACACTCAGGAACTAGCACACTAAGAATTGGGTGAAAGGAAAGAGGGTTTGATCAAAAGTGAGAAAAGACAAATTAGATGGTGGAAACCTTTTTTAGCATAAATCAAAAATGGAGATGAAGGGTCAGCTTTTTGTTGAAATTAAGAGATTGTATAGCTATACTGTAAGAGTGATTTGACTCTGCTCAGCTGTGAGGACACCTGCTGGAAAAACAGTGTACTTGCCGTCTTTGAATGCAGCCTCACCCAAAACACAAAAGCTCGTGAATCTGAGTATTCATGAGATTATTCTGAGTAAGCATGGAAATTGCAGCGTTTAACCCCTAAAGAAGGATATTTCGGTCTGGACTGCTTGATTAGTTGTGACCTGCAAATGAAAAATGTATTGTGTAAACTGAATGCTGTACTGATGGGCATTTAGGAGGCAGGAGATAAAAGAAGCTGCACCATGGGAAATGTTGTATCCACTGGTTTATGAGCTGGACTCATCAGGATAAAATCAGGATATCTCAGCCGCGGCGGCTTCAATTTTGACCAATCTTTTAAATCTGCCTTATGTGAATCCCCCAATGTTGTGGAAATGCAATACTAAATCACTTCAAATGTATAGTTAAGATGTACAGACAAAATACATTTGCTCAGCCTGCACAACCAGCTGGGGCCTTCTTTCTGTGTGGAGCTGGCATGTTCTCATTGTCTGTAGGTTTAGGCGTGAGGAGTGAGATTAGTTAGATCAGGGTTAGAATAACAGGGTAAACAAATCAGAAGCAGGAGGGCTGAAAACATTTGGGATCCATAACAATGTGTCTGTGTGTGCTACTGTCCTTTCCACAGACAAACACATGCATGTAGATCACTCTTTATTGCTTGTAGGTATGATTTCTGACTATATTCGTCAGCCCTGTGATAGACGGGTTACTCTTCCTACGCTTTAGTGCCGAGGAAAGCTGAACTTGATACAGCAGATATAGACAATGGATGGGTGCAAAGCTGGGGTCAGCAATTAATTAAACCAATAAATTGATGTAGAGTCAGTGTTGGGTTAATGCGAACCTTGGGATGCCGGGTTTTAGTAACTGACAGAAAAGTCCTTGACAAGATTTGATGAAACTGTGTGTCTGCAGGTGAACAGAGAAATCGTTTGTGGCTTGAGGTACCATCAGGTGCTCCAAAGACAAGGAATAAACGGTAAGTTAAATTCAGTCGCTACAGGCCAAATGTGTGTTAAGACCATATACAAGCCTAACATCAATCATTGTTCATGTTTGTCATTTATGACTTGACAGCTTGACTGCAAACTCTTTTAGAACAGATAATTATAAATGCAACCAAGCGTCCATCATGTGTACTATTGCAGATGAAAAGCTAGACAGAAACCATATGGCCAGCTACTCATGCCCATTTCATACCTCAAATTTATCCTGCATGCAAGTCAATGTGCATTTGGCATCTCTAACCAAGCAGGAAGGTGAGCAACGCTTGAACAGCTCTCAAGTGATCACATGATGAATCACTTGCTGCACATGACAGGGAAAAGCCAATTACCCCCAATGCTGTATAAAATTGGCGGGGTTCACCTTTGTCCAACTGTACTGTGATAAATACAGACTCTCTTTACAAAGTGTCCATTTTGTATCTCCCTTCAGTGGACAAGGTGACGTACATGGTGGGAAGTTATGGGCCAAAGGCAGAGGAGCAGGAGTTTGTAAGCCCACCCAATGAGGCACCCAAAGGCATGATGTCACGCTGCCAATATGTGATCAAGTCCTACTTTATCGATGACGACAAGATTTGCCACTTGGACTGGGAGTGGAACCTCACTGTCAAGAAGGACTGGAATTAATAGAGAGTGAGAGAGATGATGCTAATCTTTTCTTTCCCTCCTATCTTCACCTCCTTCTTTTCCTTCTCCTTCTTCGCCTTCTGCCACTTCGCCCTGTGAAAGCAGTCTTACAATGGCTCGAGACAGAAGGCTCTACTTCTCCTCCTCTTCCTCCCTAATTGTCCTCTTCTACCCATTTCTTCGTCGTCTGTTTAATGCAGGTCTCCTGAAACCCATCAGCGACGGGGTCTTTTAGAGAAGACCCCCCTCTCTCTGCCCTCTGTCTCTGCAGTTATAGGTCTACTCTACTTACAGATTCTTCTACACTACATCTATTTCCCATTCATCCGGGGCTGTTCACACGATGAGGCTTTGGGATGACAAGTCTCCCTTTCCGTTTACTTTCAGTTTACTTATTCCCACCCTTCCTTCTCATCCTTTCATGTACCCCTGCATTCATGAAACAGCAGTGGAGGTTGCAAAAGCAGACGATTAAAGGAGGTCACTGAGGCACAAAGGGAAATACAATATATACAATGCATCATTACAACCATTCAATTATGTTAAACAGTCTTTTACAAAGAGATGAAATGTGTAAATACAGCGTGGATTTGGATGTCAGCAAGAAGATTCACACGACAGAACATTTGTTTGGTTTAACATAGAGTTAAAACAGGGGTGCAGAGAGGAGCAACGAAATGCAAAGACACTGTGAGATGAAGGGGACAGGTGCTTGCCGGTGCTTTGGAAACAAAGGGAGGATATATAGTGTAGTTTGGCCAGCTGAATTTGCCCAACAGCTGGAGATGCAGCGGTGGCTGTAGGTGGGTTTCCTGAGTGGAAATGTCACACACAAATATCAGTTTTTACACTTGCCTGAGGTGAAAAGTTGGTGTATCGATAAGAGCAAAATGTGCAAAAAAGTGCAATGGAAACAGACTTGGCAAATTAATGAAGACATACATGAAGAATGTGGCTCAGGAGGCCAAAACATCAGTTCTGTGTGGAGCAATGACGAGACTGTAACGTTAATGGAGTTAATATATAAAACAGAAATGCCATATTAACATCATGTTTTCCACATTTTTCCACCAACTGAGGTGTCACTCTATTACGCCATCTTGTTGCACCTTCTTCTTCTGTAGTGGTTTAATGGCACAAGACTGGACAATTGGTGCCACCTACTCCCCATCTCAATGAACTAATAATCACATAGTGATAGTGGATGGAAGCCTGTCTTGTGATAAACAGCTCATAGAGGCAATTATAGTACTTTTAAACCCTTAGCACCCAGTTGCGCAACTTTTGGACTACAAAATTTGTAATTCTCGTCTTAATTGTAACTCAGTCAAATCTCAACACACATATTTTAAGATTCAGAGTGACTAAACCTTTCGAGTATATATCACTATCTCTAAGTCCATCCTGAAAAAAATGTTCATAAATCCACTTAGAAATCTTAGGAAAAAGACATAATAACTTCAGAACTTGGCTGAGAATCATCACATTTTTACAGTTTCTTCAGAATCACAGTAATACAGTGACAGTATGTACACTGCAAACAAGAACTACTAATAGTCTAGTTAATTCAGGATATTTTTAATAGTGTAAATTTGCCAAAACGCAAATAACTATACTCAAAACAAGTTGTGTGGTGGGCTTGTAGCCCACCCATTGAGCCCACCGTACAACTCGCTGGATCCATGGCAACATTATATTTCCTGTCTACTTGCCCAAGGCATTATGGGAACAAAAGCATGATTATCCCCTAAAAAGAAGAAATAACAATAGAAGTGAAAACATCCAGTTGTCTCAGTTTTGTCTGAGACAGATTCTGGTTTAGTATCAGGAAGAAAATGCAATCAGAATATACAGTAGCCTAGATATGCTCTCTCTTCTTTCAGTTACATCTTTCCTCATAGTTTAAGGGAGTCAGCTCATGTATTTTTCTGTGTTTTGTTACAGCATACAATATCTTTTCAAATCAAATCAAATCAAATCAAATTTTATTTATATAGTGCCAATTCACAACAAAGTTATCTCATGACACTTAACATGTA
>JBBPCS010002725.1:0-13157 GCA_037974645.1 Hollardia meadi
GGTCCTGGTATTCATGTGGATGTTCTTTGACCCATAAAACCCTCCCAAACATTGTTTCAGACAAAGTAAACCCCCAATCGTAATATTTCAGGCACGTCCCATGTAGCTCAATCAGATTTGGATCTGGGGCATTTTGAGGCCAGGTGGATGCCTTAAGCTCTTATTCACGTTCCTGAGCAGTTTTTGTGGTGTGTGGCAGCACTCATTGTCCCGCTGGGGGACCAATGTCATCAGGGTGTGCCGGTGCCATGGGGGTGAGTGCTTGATTTGCAAGTGTGTTTGGGCGGATGGTTTGTGTCAATTGGCATCCACACGAATGCCAGGATCCAGGGTTTCCCAGCAGAATATTGCAATGTAGCGAGATGGTCAATGTCATTTTCTTTAACCGTCAGTGGTTTTAATGTTGTGGCTCATCGGTATCATCATAGACATACTATACATTATAAAAGAAAAAAGAGTGAGACAGACACATACCATCGGGCAGCCTCCACACACTTTCAGAGGGACTCGTATGTTATTAATTTCTGGTGCTAAGACATTTACTGCCATTCTTTGAGGGGGAGAGGTCTCAGCTGGGACAGGCTGCTTTCAGCCTCTGCTCTTGAAAAGGCGTCACAGAACTACAGAGAGAGATTTGGAGGTGTTAAAAGTGATTAATATTGTTTAGATGTAAACAGGTTGGCTCGTTCAAATAAGAAAAAAACAAACATAATGTCTAACTTTGCCCTTTTGGTTTGATTTGCCCAGATTTTCAGATGTCTGGAACAATTTATTCTGCAGAGAACTGATCCACTGAAACCTATCCATAGTGTATTCTGTGGAATATCCAGAGTAATCTAGACATTGTCTTAGGAAAGCATTTGGATTTATTTAAGACAGTGTAGTGTATTGTGTAATGCTACTACTGAAGATAATATGGTAATTTCAGTTCAACAAGGCGTTCTCGTAACATATTGACATTTTGTCATGCGCCCTTCTCGTTATATCCAGATGCGCAAGGTATCCTTTGGTGTCGCCGGATGACACGCTAAGCCTTCCCTGACACACAACGGGCCGACAAACAAAGCCTCGCGCCCCACGCATCCTATCCTGATGCACGAGGTCTACGTTTCTTAGTTTAAGTTTAGGCACAAAACAACGGTGACATTTGGTAACGTGTTGGCACAAAACCTATGTGGTTTGGTTCAGAAAATGACTGGTGTCACATGGGACATGAACTCTGCTCTCCTGGGTGAAAGTCGCGTGTGCACCACTGTCCGTTGTAATGCACACCTGGCGGTCCTCGCTGAGTCCCCATGACGGTAGTGCTTCCACAGGCCCCTGGCCAATTATCTCCGCGGTGTGGTCGTCTGGAAAATATGCCGTTTGAAGGCATCTGCTTTGAAGATTCCATTCCTCGTCCACATAGTGTATAGTGAGACTCATGTATGGTTTGGACGTGCGACTAGACCACATATCAGTGGTGGTAGCGAAGTACGTGACATTTCTGAGCTGCTCTTTCAACTTTACCCTACACTCTGCATAGAGCTGAGGGAGTGATGTTCGGGAAAAATATTTTCACCCAGGCAGCGTGTACTTAGCATCCATGACAGTCATTAGCTTCTTGATGCCCTGTTTTTCAACTGTGCTTATATGAATCATATCTTTGGCGATACAGTATGTAATTGCGCTGGTTATGTCTTTGTATCGCTTCGATTTCTTTTCGTATGATGTAATGGCTGAAAACGCAGACGCAATTGTTGGTTGTCGAACTGAAGTTTGACTAGCAGAAGCAGTAGGGCTGGGCTGTTGGCTACTTGGGGGAAGGCTGATGCTAGCATGATAGCGCAAATTCATGCTTTCGGAGTACTCTTTGGGATGGTACCTTTTAAGATGGTGGAAGAGGTTGGTGGTGTTTCCAGTTCTGATGAGGACTGGTCGCCGACACATTTTGCACCTAATGCTGGTCTGTGCTTTGTCAGACTTCAGGTAGCCGAACCATTTCCAAATAACCAAAGTGGTATGACCTTTCTTCTGTACAATTTCTTCGTCTTTGTCAGTTTTCTCGCACTCGGTTTCGCTAGTCGGACCGCTAATTTTCTTCTGAGTAGGCTACACACACAGGTGGTCACCGTCATTCTGAGTGGTTGTGAGTGGGAGGGGCCGGAAACATGCGTCAACCACATGCGTTTGTTTCTCTGCTGTGCTTTGATTGGCTGTTCGTGTAGTGTTTTCTAGGTAGAGGAAAACTCAAAAATAACTATCGAAAATAAATCTCATAAATTTATCATCGTTATCGTGGAAGATTTTATCATGAGAATTATCGAGATCGTTTTATCGCCCAGCCCTAATATTGGATGACATGGGAATGGGCTGAGTTCACATATGACCTAAATAGAATCAGCTAAGGTTTACATCACAACTATGGCTGCCCTCAAGGGTTTGTATTTCCTTATGTTTCCTCCTTCCCTGTCTTCTGTGCTCCTGATTTCCTGTGTCTGTAGCCCCTTTTAGAACCTGTTTAAAACAGGACTGTTGCGCCTTGCCAGTCTATATAAAAGTTACAAAGGTGGAATGGGGGGGGGGGGGGTCAATGTTGTTCCGCCTCTGAGCTGGCAGCGGAGGTAGTAACAGCACCAAATCAATGTCTGTATAAAAAGAGCAGTTAACTCAAAGAAGAAGAAAAGCAACCAAAACTGTTTGCGAATTGGGAAGACAACGTGAGGTCCAGGAGCTACTTACCCTCTGAGCAGAGGACGAGATCATCCGGCACATAAGGGACAGTAAATGATTGTTATTGCCACATTACTCCATTCTTTAGAAAGTGCTGCTCGACGAGTAAATAAAACACAAGATTTTATTTATTTTATTTGTTTATTTGACAGGGACAATGCACAGCTTCTTAGCTGTACCAGAGTTAGCTATAAGCTAATTACCTCCGCCAAGGAGGTTATGTTTTCACCCGTGTCCGTTTGTTTGTTTGTCACCAGGATTACACAAAAACTATTGAATGGATTTCCATGAAACTTCCATGAAACTAGAAGGATGGGGCAGGGGCCAAGGATAAAGGCGTGGATCCAGGAATTTCTTAAATCTCTTCCTTTAACATTGCGAGCATTTTTTTTGTGACATTTTCATTAATTTTCCAGGTAATAATGCATGGATCTTGATATAAAAAAGAGGGGAGTTAACTATGGCTGGTACCTGAGTGTGTACAATTTAGTGCAGATCCAAATAAAAATCCGGTTCTAGCGGAATTAAACATGTTTTCATAGGGGGGTAGTCTTTTCCTGGCTGCTGTACAGTAACAAATAATGCTAGAAACCTGCAACTACCACCAATGTGTTGCTAAGTTAATAGGGATTCAGCAAGGTACTAACAGAGTATCATGAGTTACTGCAGTTGGTGCTAAAGCTTAAATAAGAGGGCTGTTGGGCCTTGGCGGAGGTTTGCACCAATGGTGTAGTCTAGTTTATTGTAGTGTGTATACTGTGATGATTCCCTTCCAGCCTCGTACACACCCATCCCGGAGCGACACCCCATAAGCACTCCCACACTCACTAATGCATACAGTACATGCATCCACACATAATTGAGAGCATTCTGAAAGACTGAGTATGTGTTATCAACAATTTATTATAAGCAGCACAAGACTTTAACAGCCAATGACATTTACAGCTGGGGAGATTTAAACAACTGATTTTCTACTGTTTTAGTCTTAATCATCATCTAACTCAGCCAGTTAGGGGCTACTTTTAGCCTTAGTGCAAGTATTATTAACAATAATGGAAAGATGAAAAGGCTTATCAGTTTTAATAGCAGTGAGTGAACATTCCTGCAGTTCTGTCACAAACACTCATTCATTACAGAATATTATGAACTTAGCTGTGAGGACACAAACGTGAAGTGGTCCATATCTTCACAAGCACAATTAGGTGAGGTTTTAAGATAGGCCCGTACTGGGTTTCTACCTCACCTGCACATGTAACTTATTTTTATTTACTTTTTCTCTGTCTGAACTTTCTTTTTAAAAAATGTGCAAATAAACATAAACATAAACTTAATTACACATTTTAAAACAGTATGTTGACTTATCTTCCAAACCATTGTCAAACTTAGGCTATGTATCAGCTTAAATGCAGGGGAAAGCATCCAAGAACTGCTGCAAGACAAATCAACTTCAGAAATAGAACTCCTTAATAAATGAAAGCTGAAAAGGCACTTTCTGAAAAGGCATCAACATAATCAGATTATGCATACTGTGTTCACTGTGTGTTGGCCCACAAGCCCTGGAAAAAGGATGGAACACTTACAGAAGGCCCAGCTCCTGTTCCACCTGCTTGGTCCAGTGTCTTTTGTTTGCTGGCAATGTCCTTGGTGTGGGGTAAGAAGGGGAGGGGTGGGGTCACTACAGAGCAGTAGCATAATGTTTATAGGAGGGTGGGTGGGGGGTGGGGGGGGGGTAAGAAGGGGGTGGGTGGGGTAAATAGCCTGGTAGTCTACAAAGCTTTCCAAATATGTTTGTACTTTGAGGTGTGCTTTGCCTCCGTGCTTGCGTGGCAGAGCGATGGCTTGTCAACCATGTTGTGACGTACTTCCTTGGCTTGAAAAGACTTACAGGGGGCCCATTGATGCTGATCATCATCAAATTACTTACACTGGACAACAACATTGTAGAGTTCTTGTCCATGCATACATTGTTCATCAGACTGAAATCCTTTCACACTCAGCCGTGCTGCAAGGGATGGCCTGCATGCATCGTATCAGTGGTTTTAGGCTTTCAGGCTCACTGTGTGGGTGCTCAAGGAAATCTCTCATACCATTAACGGCTTGCTCTTCACAAAGACTGAACCGCCTGCACAGTCGTTTCACTTGTGACTCACCATGCCATATGTCCGGTGTTGATGGCCAGTTGCTTGTGTCCAGAATGCTGAGATAATGAAGCATCTCGCCTTCAAATGAGAGGCGCTTCTCCATGTTGTTGATCAGACTTTGTAAGAACTGCTTTGCATTGATTGGTATGAACTTTGCATTTGACTCCAGGGAAACCGATCTAAAATGTCCCAAAGCCTGTGCTTTCAATGCCTCCGATTTCTCTCCTGGAGAGTCTTTGAATGACGCCAGCACTCGGATGGTGCGCTTCAGAAGCTGTTCTGCTCTCAAAAGTGTGATTGAATGGGCCTGCAGTTGCTGAGACAGGTTTGCAAGTTCAGACAGTGCATCATACATGAGTCCAAGGTCACACAGAAATTCCTTGCTTTGCATACGATGTGCCAGGCCTCTGTAAGTTTGCCTTTCTTTGCAGTTTCTTGTTTGGTCTCCCGCAGCATTTTCAAAGTGTCTGTTTAGTGCTTCATACGACCTCCACACAGCCTTTACAGCACGGAAGCTGCTGGCCTCCCATTGCGTATTTAAAACTCTGCCAATTCTCAGGACTTGTGAGCCCACTTCTTGTGCTGCTTCCTGAAGTTCCCGTGAATTTTTATTGGACTGACTGTAGAGATTGTGGATCTTCCCCTTGAATGCTTTGAAGTGGTTGATTGCCAGAACCTCATCCACAGCATCAGATACAGCCAGTTCCAAACGGTGGTTCATGCAGTGCCATGTGAACAGGTTAGGGTACCTTGCAGTCAGCCTGGTTGCCACACCAGAGTTCTTGCCCAACATGACACTGGCTCCATCAGAAACAAATGAGACCCAGTTCTTTTGAAGCCACTCTTAAGTGAAGCCTGCAGTGTCCAAACATTTCAATAGAGCTTCCTCTATACCCTCTGCCCTTTGGTTTTCCAGCTCAACCAGCTCCAGAAACAGAAATTCAGGAGTAGCTCCATCTACAGAGGCTTTCACATTGACCATCATGGCAGAGTTGTGGCTGAGAGATGTAGCCTCGTCAATGAGAACAGACAACTTGCTTGAAGAAGACACAATGCTGTTGGCAATTTTTTTTCTGCATCTCTTTTGCTATGTGTTCCACAATTTTTGTGGAACTGTACCTTGAGTGCAGGCTAGTGCCCATGTTGACACCATTTTTTTTGCTGAAGCTCAATAAGATTGTCATGGTCTGTGACAGGTCGGTTCATCTTAGCAAGATAGTATGCTGTTCTGAATACAGCATCTGTCTCATCTAACACAGTCTCTGACACAGCTCTCACCATATTTCCAATTAAGTCCTGTCCACCCTTTTCATTTAACTCCTGAGCTATTTCATGTGTCCTGGATGTTTGATGTCGTCGGATCTTGTTTCTCAAGGAGGCCAGGGCTGTTTCTCTGTTTTCGTTTGAGCCTGAGGACTGGATCTTAAAGGAAACCCACTCCTCAGATATGTACACTCTTTTTTCTGTGAGGACGCCAGTTGATTTTGCAGTGCTGCAAATAGCACAACCTGGAAGTAAACAAAAACATGACTAATTAACATTATACAAGTTGTCCTTTTTGTATCTATATTAGCAATAGCACCTGCTGAACAAGGCCAAAATCTACTCAAAAGTATTTAATGAACTGTTTACAATCTTCACACCATAGCTAACCAATCCATGAAAAGGAGACGAAAGGAGACAATGCTCCACTCTCAATAGCTTTAATTATCTGACAACTACTGATATCTAACATACCATATAGTAATTTAATAGTGTGAAAGTCTGAAATTACTGCACCTTTAAGATGACCATGAATTAACTATACTCTCATTTGTATATATTAGCCTAGTTGACTTTATTAATTTCAATTATTTATACCAGCTTTGCATGTATGCTGATATTTACCTAACTTTCTGTCCCTCCACTCTAACCAAGGATGCCTGTTTTTAAATTCCCTAGCTGGACTCTCACTCCACAAGGCTGGCCAGGAGTTCTCATCTAAAAGGAACAAGTAGATATACAGTGGGATCAAAACATTGTATTCTGTTGACTACTGGACCCACACACACGCACGCACGCACACATCTTGTGGCAATGTCTAGTAGCCTAAGAGTAAGGTTGTTTGCTAAAGGAAGGCGGGAGAAGGAGAGATACTGCAGCTGTAGTATAAAGAAAGAAAGGTGCTAGCAAGCTAACGTTATCTACCTAGCTAGCGAACCAACCACGAGCATCGACAAACAATGAGCGCCTGCAGGAAATATAATTTAATACCCATACCAACAATCCCCTGCTGTTACAGTAATATCTGCTAACTTGCATGCGACTTTCACTTACCAGGTGTAACGACGTTAGCATCAGGCTCCTTTTCTGTGGTGTCTGTAACGTTAGTGTCATCATCTGCAGTGTCATCCGAAGCGGCGGCGGCAGTAGCTTCAGGGCCAGGCATACGAAAACACTTAAACAGTGTTGTTTGCTTTCGTTTCATAATTCCTACTCCTAGTATGCTACAATACTATAGACTGGTGATTCTACCTCAACGTTAACTTAGCTATTTTAAACTTGCAACGCTAACTTTACAGAGCTAAGTTACTATTGAGCTGGGGAAGTGACCGCCCAGCAACTGTGTTGCCAAACAACTACACACCTACCTGTGTGTAGGTGACGTCAGGTGCGGGTCACGGGCAAGTCACGCCACGGCCAAACTCACAGCTTCTCTTATGGGAAAATGTGAATGGAGGAGATGCCTTCCCCTGCTAAACTTATTTTATTGCAATTATATTTGCGAAACAAAATCACAGAAGTGAAAGTTCTGTCATAAAACTATATTGTTACGTATCCTTGCGCATTTTAAGTGGGTATATGGAAATCCTGGAGCTTTCTTAGTGGGTATACGGCGTATACCTGCGTATCACATAGACTACACCACTGGTTTGCACTCTACTGAGTGCCATTCTAGTTTACATCTAGTGTACATCTGTAGTCCCTGGGCAGAAGACAGAGATAATAACAACACTGTTACGTGTCATGCCTGTTTTGATTGCAGAATGCTGGCTTGCTATCTTAAATCACACACTGCCGTTATGCTGCAGTTGTCTTGTTTAGTGTAAATAAAACAAAGGCGGCGTAGAGAAGACATTTTCCTTAACTGATAATTGAACACGTTAACAATCAATGATCGATTAATAATCAATAATTAATAAGATACAAAACGTATGTCTTTATTTTAATTTTAAGTTTTATTTAAAAGAATTCTGGCAGCACATTAGTTGTGTAATCGTTATGTTACGTTAGTTCATTAGCTCACAAAATCCCTCACTGTTTTCCACTGTTTTCCGCAAATCTTTTGAGTTATTTCCTCTGCTCAAACAAGCTCACACATCATTACAGCCTCGTCGAGCTAACACTGACATGACAGTTTGTTGAGAGGACAGTCCAATTTCAACAGGCACTGCAACCGTCGGGTACGGACTTTTCGCGTGGTACAACACTGGTGTTCAACTGAAGCTGTATTTTAAGACGCTCGCAATATTAATATTGAGCATGCTCCCACTTTGGACAATGTTTTGCCCTCTTCTTCTTGCTTAACCATTTCCTACCAACTGCTTCTTCTTCTGTTGCACTAGTAGTTTTTTTCTGAACTGCAAAGGTGATGTGTACCCCCTTGTGGTATAAAAGTGAATATATGAGAGTTCCGGAGAAATGGTGCAGAAAACACATTATTGGTTAATACATTTTTAATCGGTTAAATTCTCAATTAATCGATTAATGATTAACATCCCTACTCGGTACATTGCAATAAATCGTCAAAAACTTTACCTTGCCTCTGTGTCTGTGCCGCTGTGTTTTTGCCCGCCTTGCAACAACACCACAACAGTATTTTGTACATGCACTGATGAACTCAGGGGGTAACCCCTGGTGCACTCATGTTCAAAAAAAAAAAGAAGAAGAAGGAAAAAAAAAGGCCCTCTCTGATGCCCCTTTAGCACATAAAATGTGATAAAGTACCCTCTATAGTGGCCTTTGTGCAAGAAATATGATGCAGTGCCCCATAGGGCGCCCTTCCAGTGGAAAAAAATGCAATCCTAGAAAATTATTTGGCAGCTATGTGCCTCTAAATGTTTAAAGTCCCCCTCCAGCCAGAACAGTATTTTTCTTATTGTTCCTCCAGTTGAATGTATGAGCTTCACTGTGTAGAATGATGTATGTGCAGAGTCTGACACTATAAGGCTGTTTTCACATTCATTGCTGAAAGTGTGAATTTTCTCTGTGCTCACAGAAAATCTGATTTGAAAAGGCAGGGCCTACGAGCATGATTTGTGACATCACAAACAGTTTGGAAGCCAATCCTGGTCCAATATTCAACATACACAAGTGTGATGTGGAAACCTGAAGCCTCCAGTGCACAAACACTGAGAACGGACTTTACAGTGAAGGAGACATCTTGTGTCCAGCAGTTCAACTTGTGAAATGAAAAATATTTGCATGTTTATATATTCTGGGATGTTTATTGTTTTATGATCGTACATAATATCTGAGTGACACAATAAAAAAACAATAAAACAATTGAAAGAAAATGGCTGTTAACTGCAGGTATTGTATGTTTACCTACATTTTAATCAGGCTGCGCTGCTCCTTTTCAGTCTCCTGTTGTCTTTCTGTCACATCAGCACAAATACCCACAGCTGTTTGACATGTTTGTTTTTCTTTCCAAAAAAAAACAAGTATTTTTTTCAAATATTGTATAAAAAGATATTCGGCAAAAACCAATTAATTGTGCTCTGCTGAATACCGTATTTGTATTCAGCTCCACCACTACCCACCACATGCAGCTGGTGCCCTTTAAAAAAAATTTTCAACCCTGCCCCTCGGACAGCCCAGTCCATCACTGCTCATATCAAGTGTTGGTTGTTAAATTAGGGAATGCATCATTTTACAAAGCTAGGAGGACCTTAGGAGCAGAAACAGGAGGAATTTTAATTTGGTTGGAAAAGTATTTTAAAACTTTGAGAATAAGAAATGGATCAACACAGCAATGTAACCATACAAAATTCCACCGTGACGATAATACAGTCCTTTTATTTGCTATCATGAGAAATCAGTTTGCATCCACAGAGACGTTGCTTCTGAACCTGCTTATCTAAGTAACCTGGATCAGGACTGGGTCAGACAAACGTGGCTAAGCTCCTGCTCCAATTAAAAGAAACCTGCTCAAGAAGCCCAGCTCGCTCCGATAATAAACTGTGGCATGAAAACATACTGTACCGCCGTCTCTATCCGTTTTCACCATCTGCAAAGCGTCAGACTCACACAGCGTTATGAATTGGCTCGGATCACCATGATGCCCCCCCACATCTCCCTGAATTAATTAAGACAAGTGTAACTCTCATAGCAAGTGATGTACAGTGGGTGTGCGTGTGTGTGAGCAGAATAGCATTACAGGCTTCATGATGCAGCACGTCGTGGCAAATGAAGCAGGGGACATCCAAACCTTCTACATCTGTAAACTCAAACACTAGCGCTCTCTCTCCCAGCAGTCCCGACAGACCTGGTGGTATATTTATGGTCCCAATCCTGGCACCATCAGCATATTTGTAGAGCAGACTGCATCTCCAGCAGCTACAACCTGCTGCTCTGACGTCCAGGATTCATTAGACTGAAAATTATAATGACCTGTAACATCAGGAAATTTGTTCCTAGTGTCAACAAGATGGCACAGCGATCCTCATTTACCACAAATTATAGCTGATGTAATTTATCTTATTTATTGACACAGGGGACAGCTGACATCTAGCTCCTGATAAGAATATTTTGGGAGTTGGTTTATGCAACAGGGACACTCATTTGCTTGCCATTAAATAATTATATGAACCAGCTTTAAAGATGCATTAATCAATATTTTTATATTAAAATTGGCCCAAGTGACTCAAAAATGTGACAAACATACAGAGAATTATCACTTTACTCTGCACTTCCTTTTGCTCTCATGAGCAATTTAGAGTATTTTTGCTCATTGTGTTGGTTTTCTGAAATTGTAAACTTGTTTCCAGCTGCAGGCAGCTGTTTTCGCAATAAAAGGTCTGATGAACCCACGTATGCTACCCGTCCACTTTGAATGTCAGTAGGCAAAATTAGCAACAAGCCAGTAGTCCACATGGAACAGAAAGTGCTATTTGCTCCCAGGTATTTACATATTTCCTGTACAAACAGTCAGGTAGGGAGGGACTTCTTTAAAGTAGCCGATAGCGTTAGCCCTGCAAGTGCATTACACCCCCGTAATGCCAGAAAATATTTTCTTCATAAAATATGAACACTGCGCTCTGGTTGCACGCTTCTGATAGGAAACATGAAGCCAGCTCTTACTGGATCGATGGGTGGATGTCATGATATTATCGGTTGAAAGTCGTTGGTAATAGCTGATGTAAGAAAACTTCAGATTTTGTTTTCCCAGAAAAAAAAGATCAGATATTGATATAAAAACACAAAGAAAGGGATTCTTGTTTTTGTAATTTTTTGGTATATATTGTTAAATAGGGGCACCATTGGATGGTGATGTGATCTAAAAGGGTTAAAAAGGCATTTTTTAATATCAGCTCAACCTAAAATATGTCGGATCCATAAGGAATAATTGTTTTTTATAATCTGAGCAGGGCAGGCAGAGTGACATTTAGCACACTAAGCCAGTTAGTTAAGGAAACGTAGGGTCCTGGCCCACCATTAAGTTTCAGTTTTGGCGCTCAAAGGGAAAAAGTATGGACACCCCTACTTAAGACAACTATAATGGCTCATATGCTTAATTCAGTACAATTTTAGCCCTGATTCCATCAGTGCAACAACATGTCATACTCACAACTCTGCTGCTCTGTCACCTTTTAACAGTTTCTAAAATTTTCATTTGTGACTTGAAGTCTGTGTTATTATTATTATTTTTTAAGTTGCATGCTCTCACTTTAACTAGGCGACTGTGCATGTAAGCGTAGCTGCTGGTGTTGTGCATGGAGAAAAAAGATTCAGACTGGATTATGACTGCCTGACTGGGCTGCTTTGCCTACAGCTGGGAGTGGCTGGTGGGTAGGGTAATGGGAGATAGAGCTAAGAGAAGGCCATTGAGTAACGTTTTCCTTTGTGGCATTTATCAGATTGAACATTCATACACTAACTCTCTTCAACACGCCAAAGAATGATGTATTGGCTCATAAATGGTGACATGAAGCTGTGCTGCCATTAATCTTAATGACAATCAGGCAGGAAGCAACATTTACCAGCCACCTTATCTAAAAGTTATTGGCACAACTGAGGAGTTTTACCAAGTGAGCACATCCCATTACAGAAGTTTCTCTCAATTAGACCAGGAAATTGAGAAAAACTCCTCATAAATCTGTTTTACCTGGCCAAATCCTTGTCTTTCTGTTGACAAAGGCACGATGAAGCGGTTCTTACAGTAACCTGGATGTGGCCAACTGAGGCCACATCACAGCAACACTCTTGTTTATGTATGTGGTGACAGTTTGAATTAGGGTCTGTTTCCACAGCAGACACTTGTCAGACTGTGAGGAAGGGAAAAAAAACAAACTTGTTCCTCTGATGGTCCTTCACCTTCCCAAAACATGACAATTGCCCTGCTGAAGGGGCAGACCATAAAGGAATTCAAAATGTCACAGCAAGAAGTGCAGCGTTTTGTTCAGCGTGTTCTCCGTCAGCCTGCCCCGGGAAAACAAAGGTTAAAAATGAGACACAGCCTTGAGTCCTTATAATGTACGGGGCCCGTCCTGTTTCATTCTGCCCAGTGTCTTATAGCCTTGGCCCTCGACATCTAGCCATCTGTCAGCCGTGACCTACCGGTGGCAGGAATGCAGCAGCACGCCAAAGACTGCAAAAGGGAGGAGGGAGGAAGAGGCAAGGCTGCAGAAACAGGAGAAGAGAGAGAAGTGAGGAAAGGAAAGAGATGAGGCAAAAGAAAGGATAACTGAATAAGGGAGGAGTAGACAGTGGGGGAGGGTAGTGAGGAGGCTGAAGCAGTGAGGAAAGCGGAGAGAACAGAGTGCATGTGTAATCCCCCCTGACCCATAAAGCCCCCCGGCTCTCACCAATCTGTTGACTCTGAAAGGTTTTCACATTTCCATGAGCTGAAGCCGATGACGGCTCCAGGGTTTAAAACATGTTCCACACTGAACGTAGTCATTACTAAAGGTTGTCAAGCAAGCAATGAATCATTAAGGAAGCTACTGCAACAGAGTGCCTGTTATTACAGAATAATCATTACTGCTGTATCTCTTGGAAAAAATAAAATAAAATAATATATATATATATATATATACATTTACT
>JBBPCS010002726.1:0-13154 GCA_037974645.1 Hollardia meadi
ATTGCTGTGTTGCTGAGCTCGTTAGGAGCCGAGGTTGTTTTCCACTCTGTGGATAACCACCATAAATTGTGCCCTCGCGTGTGAGAGTCCATAATATGCCGCTTCTCTATCTGAATGAAAGACCAGCAAACGGTAGACGAACTTAAGCCCGCCTGCCGGCTGCTGAGTGATAGACAGCGAGTATTGTGCCTCTCCGCGACCGTTCACCTCGCCCTTGAGCACCTGCTCATCTCCTCTTCCTTTCTTTCTTGACTAACACACACACACGCGTTACCAACACACACCTACATAACCTTGTGCGGACATTATCGCTCAACAGTGCATTGTGTCTTCGACGCCGCTAGTCGCCATTGTGCATGTATTCAAAGAGCACGTGGAGCCTGCGGTGTGCTAACTATTGTCCCTCTTGAATCTCGCGCGGTTAAACGACACACACACACCTGGCGTGACGTAGCCACGTCGGCCATCTTAGATCCCCTGGCCATTTCCACGTGACCCACACGAAATCACGTCCGCCATCTTTATCTCCTTCCATTCCTCCTCTCTCTCTCCCTCACACACATATATATACACACCCACACACACAAGGAACTATACAGGGTTATATACACATGCTTGCATTGTGAGTGCTTTGTGACGATTCCGTATGCTTTACCTCCATTATTGATTCACTAATAGTAGTTTGTAGTGGTTTGTTAATAATTGGTAATTGGTTGTAACCATTCACTTTTGTTAATAAACATTGTTATTCGTAGGAAAGCAGCTCTCTGGTTATTTGTGTTTTGGGTATTGCGCAGCAACTGGTTGAGACGGTCTGTGCTCGATTTCACACCTTCAAACCCTAATTAATTGTTAATCATTTTACAATGATTAACAAATTTAAGGTGTTTTTCCCCTTTTTATTTATTATTTTTAATAATTAATTAGTTATCAATTTCCAAACCTATCCCGTAAATCCCAACAGGGACATCAGTGTTGGTTGGCTGGGTAAAGTTCATGAGTCCTTGTACAAGAGGGGTCAGAGTGGTGCACTGTTCCCAAATATCACAAAGAGGTTTGCAGGAGTAGATGTGCCAGTGGTGATGTTGGGCGATGCAGAATATCCAATACTGATGAAACCATACCCAGAAAACCAACAAACGGCCCCTGCACAGGTCATCAAACAACCGGCTCAGCAAGACACAGATGACCGTGGAGAGGGCATTTGGCCATCTTAAGGGAAGATGGCGGTACCTTATGGAGAGGTATTCATTTCTGAGGACATGCACAACTGACACATGAAACGAACGCAGGATACGTGAGGCAGCCATCATGTACATGTGAACGCGTAGTTAAAAGCAAGTATATTTCCAGCCTAAGGAGAAAGGCACAAGCACAAAAGTTAAGGTAATGGCCGGATCTGGCGTGCATTTCCCAAAAACATTGTTGAACAACTACCAAAGTTAAATGATAGACTATAATTTTGAACACTCTCTATCCAGTTACCTCAATTAAAGTTGCTCAATGAAGCTTTCGGGAAATGCAGTTCTGATATCTTCTGTCAACAGATGCTGGCAGCTGGGCCTGACTAATGGCTGGTTCATGCCTTGAAGAAGGTCTCTGACCAAAAACTTACAAATTAAAAGATATTTACACAAATTTGAGTGTGTGGATGCCTCTTTCCAGTCAGCCTGACTAAATGGCTGAAAGCAACAAAGACAAACAGAATCTCTCTCTTTGCCTCACTATAATTTGAGTTAAAATTATATGTTCACGAAAGACACTGATAGCTGGGTAAACCACCATATTGTCATGGTTTCAGTGTTCCTTGTGTGTCTTGTCCCTCTTTATATTCCCTGTCTTTGTTCCCTCCTTTTGTGATTGTCTGCACTGCCCTGATTGGTTTCACCTGTGTCTTGTTAGTCTTCCCTCCCTTGTGTATTTAAGTTGGTGTTCTTCCCTCTGTCGTCATCAGTTCATTGTGTGTCGATGAGTGTTACCCTGTATACCTCTGCTCTTGCCTGCCTGCCTGTCGTTTGCTTTTTGCCTCTGAGTTTTGGACTCTGTTTGAATTTTGGATTTTTGTTATTTACTAAGTTATTGGTTTTGACCCTTGCCTGCCTTTGACCTTTTTTAGTTTGCCTTTGTCACAGGGTGGTGTGTGTGTGTGTGTGTGTGTGTGTGTGGTTTGTGGGCTGCTTCGCTCCCCCTGTCACCTGGGAGAATGTGCCAATTGATTAGCTGCACAGATCTAATAAGTAATACCTGTCCACGAGACGAGACAAAGAAATGATGACGAGCAGCCAGCGGGGTCCGTGAGGAGTGCTGAGAGAAGACCTGTATAACATAGCCAAACAACTCCCGGCGATGCAGGGGCCAGTACGAGCGAGGGAGAGAGAGACTGAGCATCGGAAGCCCGGCAGCAGTTCGTCGCTGGCATGCCTGATGGAGAGAGGGAGACGAGAGAGGAGGCGCTGTGGGATCTGTGGAGGGGTGAAGCACGCTTCACCTCTCCTTCCAGCTAAGTACCTCTCCTAAACTCTTCATGATTGCAGAAGTTTCCTGCTGATTGTCTTCAATATTGTTCAAAGGATAGACAGCTGTTTATATTATCCATATGCTAGGGTCTAATTGTTGATTGTTTTGATTTATTAATTGATTGATTTTGCGGTGGCCACGTGACTCTTTTGTTTATAAGTTGCAGTGCTTGTTTCTTTTGTTTGATTATTTAAATTATTAGTAATTGACCCACTGCATTTTGGGAATATCCCGGCTGTGCCTTTAAACTGTTGATGATATGCACATTTGAGAGGTTATGTGCCACCTGTAGAGACTGCGAACTCGTCCTTAACTGTGGACTTTCTACACCTAGGCTCCTCGCCATCCCTGGCGTCTGGACACGGCCCAGCCTGACCGCACAGGAAGAAGGGACACTCTCCCCTGGACTCTGGACTTTGGACCTTTGATCTGCCAGTGATTTTAAAGAGACTGTAGGCCTGGACTCTTTTAAGCATTTTTTTTTATTATTGGTTTTAATAAACAATACTTTTGTAAAGAATAAAATCTGTGTGCTGTTTTGGCAGAGTGCTCCCCAGTAGAACAGAGTAAAAGAAATATACTAAATAGGGGTTTCACCCCATTACATTTATTTAAATAAACAGGTTATTGTACCCGTTTACCTCTTGAGTCTGCACGTGGGTCCAATCCGCTCCCTCATATTCCTGGCTCTCCCCTAACATTAATACTATAAATCGCGTCGGACTTGGACACAATATATGGGAAACCAGCATCGGGACTGGAGGCCTTCACTTATAGGCTACACCAACAAAATAAGAAAATACAAAGTTTAAAATTACTCCCAGAGCCCAATGCCCTATCATAAATTCATGATGTTAACTAAATCGCCCAAGCATGAATAAAGTCCCCAAAGAAGGCAAAATCTTCCAATATAGGATATATTGATGGGACACGGCTGTCAATAAACAAACAAAAACCTACGCAATCTCACCACTTTGTCCCCTTTAGAAAAGGGTCTTTGACTTGCAGTAATCCAGTGAGGGTTTAAAGTATAACCCACAAAAAGAAGGTAGATCCTATTTATGATATATTTATTTATATACATGTACGTGCGCTGTTGGGATCCATAACTGAAAGTATTTTATGGTGTGAATCAAAGTGAACTTTGGGAGACTGCATGGCCTATTGTTCCGTGGACAAGGGGAGCCTGGCTCCCCCAACCCCCATTTTTTCACAGGTCAGTGCCAAACCTGCCCACTGAGTGAGCTTGCAGCTTTCAGTCAGTAGGATTTGGGACGGCACAAAGGACACAAAACCGACCTGCCCTTTGTCTTCACTCTCTTTCTCTTGGACTTCAAAGGACTGAGAGCTTCTGAGCTCCAGCTCCTCTCCCCTCCCCCATGTCCTGCAACGGCAGAGACACAGAACTTCTCCTCATGGCAGACACAAGAGCCTGCTGAGGGTTTAACAAGCTCAAGTCTGTTTAGCCAGCAGTCAGGAACAAAACCTGCAGGCTAACAGTTCAACCAACGGGAGTCAGAAGGGACATTAGCACCGAACTGCTAACTCTACAAGGAGCAACCGGTTTCCTCCACCCTGCACCACCACAACGACAGATTTCTTCACGGGAAGTGCAACTCATCCAGCCTCATTCACCTCCTCATGGACATAATCGCTGGACAAGAGAACATCTTTCTTTCGAAGGACTGGTAACGTTAATCTGGGCCTAGCATACAGCATAGCATAGCATAGGATGGCTAAGCACAGAACTGCTTATTTTGGTTAACTGTAACATGTACTGTTCATGCATTGAATGCTTCTGGTTTTCACTGTGAACTGTATTGTTGTGACCTTGTCAGGTTATTAATAGGTGGCTTGGCCACACTTTGAGGTTGAGGTTTGTTAGCTTCACACAACCATCCTTTCTAGTAACCTGACACCACGATCTCACACATATACTATCTCACATACCTTAACACATACACACACACACGTGGCCTTACCCTCACCTGTCAGCCATTTTGTCTTTGTGTCAGGCCATGCGGGCTTTCAAACAGCCACCTCTGCTTTCTACACATGCACACACATACACACTCGTACAAACGCAAATCCTTCCACTAGCTGTTGATATGGTGATTTTGGTTATAATTATTAAATTACTTTTTAATCATAATTCCAAATTTACAGTTTAGTATAATTTCATGAGACTGATTAACTGAATGGGCTATCTTTTCCCTTCTTTAAGGGTGGTGCCCCGAGGTGATCTAATGTAAATTAGATCCTATTAATGAATATAATTAATCATTATTTCTGATAATGATTAATTATTTTTGATAGCTGAATTTAATCTATTAGTTGTCACCTCGTGTTCCAACAGCGCTCAATATAAACGCCATCTCCCCCCTCCCCATATAGACATACAGCGCACCCCCAAAACCTGTGACCAAAACAGGCAACTGATAAACATTCTACATGTGCAAACAACAAATAACATTTTTTACTATCGTGCGGTACATTAAGGTAGACTTATGTAACCATTACAAATTAATACAAGACAATAATTGGATCTTTTCAAATCATTAGTGTGGGTTTTTAACATTCAGTTACTTGGTAGTTTATGTCATATAAGATATGACATAGAATACTATTATCAAAAGCACAAAATATTTCATTGTGTGATGAAAAACCTGTTGAACTGATTTCCAGTCAGATGCTGGTCATATAATGCAAACCCGTTCCGGTAAATGTTAAAGCTGTGTGAGCAAATTGGGAGTTATATTGAGGTTTTTCTCTTCACCTTCTCGTTGGAAAACAGAGCACTCTGCAACAAACAAGATTTGTTTTGAGTCGATTATTATTCTTTTAATATTAGCACACATTTATGCAGGGGAGTAATAAGTAGTGTAAAATGAGTCTTGTTCAAAAATTATAGAAATTATAGACTCCACAATGGAAATTAGATTAAAGCATATTTACCAGAAAATATGACAGAAATAAATACTTTTTAAAGAATCTTTTATTTACAATGTACAAAAATAGTGGTCAGAAGGCATTTTAGAATGCATTGTCAAGAATTGTAAATATATTTGAGATTATACAGTACAATAACATATATGAAGACTATGAAACAGGTTGTTTTTCTGAGGTTTTCAACTGCAAAGTGTTGAATGATGACTTGACAGACTCATAAAAGAATACTGTCTTATGTAATGGGTTGTGACATACAATACAGGTTAGAGTCATAGTGTAGGAGCAGTGTAGTAGCCATACACTGCAGGCTGAGTGAATCATGGAGAAGTCTGTGGGTGCAGAGCATTGGCTCTCTGATAGCAGGGAGCCACAGGCACTCTTCATTCATCCCAACACAGCTGTAGTCAGGTCATATATGTAGGTGAACCCCTTCTCAGTAACACTTTGCTCATAAGGGATTGAGACATCATGAGTTCGTTTAGGCCTGTACTAAATAGTTGCATGTAGCGGTAAATTAAAATATGGCTCAACTCTGACCTTTAGAATGTAAACTGGTGTTTTTTACACAAAGAGGGAAATAATGAACTACTCTATGTAGTCTGGAGCAGGCCCGCTAACAGAAATGACTGGGCCCCGGAAAAGGTCCAATGAATGCTTGCATTTTGATTTGAATGCGCCCTCTACAAATCTGCTTTGCTCATATCGACGCCCGCGCATGCTCTCTTTTTACATTTTACAGGCTACATTTTACTAAAGCAACAATACATAAAAAATGTCATTTTTGTTGCTTTCCTGATTTCCTGTACCTTGATTTACTTGTTCCTGTTTCCTGATTAATTAACGGTTATAACTTGTAATTGCTGTAATCTAAAAATGTCTCTCTTTAATTTAAAGACATATAAGTGGCGTGGCACCTTAAGCAAATCACAGAGTGGCAGCAAATTTAAGCTGAAATGTATTAAATTATAAGAATTTAACACTGTACACATCTAATTGTTATTATGCTTTGGGACTTGAAGACTGCTATGAGACTGATGTCAAATCTACTGGTGACAGAAATGCATTGAGGGACACAGCAGCCTATTATATCTGCTGAATGTCCGTAATGTACTTCAGGTAAAGTGTTACTCTCTTTTTTACTGAATACGGATTGTTCTATATAAAATGAAAAAAAAGCTAAATGGAAAAAAACATGGATATACATGGCTACTTCATTAATAAACATGCTCAGCACAGGTTTAATGTAAATAAAGAATAAATAACAATAATTTAAATAATTTAAATACCTTATGTACAGTAAGGCAATATGATGCATAGCATCTAACAGAGAAGTTAGGTACAGAAGGCCTTAGAAATGATGTTGCTCATAATACTGCGCGCGCACGCACACACGCACGCACACACACACATACACACACACACACATTACCATGCATCTCTTCCTTGTATCTTTGGTGGAAGGGACAAAGATATGAGGTTAAGATGCAGCTGAGGGATACGAGGAGACATTTGAGACAAATGAGAAGCACCCTTTTTCCACGTTTACCACAAAGAGGAGGGGAACAGATAGCATAGCCCAGTAAAAGGTAAAGCTACTCACCTTCCATTAAGTCCAAAGCTTATTGATATGTTGTATCTTGCAAGCAATATATATAATAAAGCTGTTAGTTGTAACAACAATGGTTTGAATTTGTGAAGTATTACCAGAACTCTGTAAGTAAACTTCAGATATAAATGCTTTGATCAAAGTTAAAGGGTGGAGTAATAGACTAGATTTGTTTTGTTTAATTTGGGAGATTGTTCACAGTCCATAAGCTAATACAATGAGCTCAGTCAAGAGGATTGTGTTTGGAACTTTATTTGTGATAATTCTGAGTTCTCTTGAAAGTTTTTCATCAAATAACTAATTAAAACCAAACTGATCAGAGAAATTAACACTTGAACAAACATCAGCGTGATAAGAACTACCGAAAACAACAGAAACCATCTTTGGGAAAAACCTTTTTTGATGTGTACTTTTTGTTCTTAGTTTGACCCATGTCCTACTTGATATCGACGGGGAGGAGTTTATGACCTATACTGTAGCCCACCACCAGGGGGTGATCGAGATGTTTTGGCTTCACTTTTGTAGAGCCCTCACATTGTCCATTTTTATATACAGTCAACGGTGTAGCCTAATTGAAAGCAAATGTGTGATTCTGTGCAAGCTTGGCTGTAAAAATTCTTCAGATGATCCGCAATAACAAAACACAACAAAAAAAGTTGGAAGTCTTTCACTGAGCTTAACAGTGTAAGGCAGAACCAACTGTAGTAACAAAAATATGTGGAGGTGCTTTGTTATCTGTAGAAACACACTCTTGAGAGGAGGCCAAGGCTTGGATATTTTTAGACTAGTGTTCGATGCAGCTCAACTTAAAAAGTTTGAATGAACACTGACTTGCATGCATGTACAAAATAAATATTCCAGCATATGATACTAAATTGTAAACTTTCAATACTTAGGGTCCAAATCATTTTTTATTGGTCAGATGTGGAAGGACTGGAAACTGAAACTGCTTTTTGTGTCGAGCTATATGTGGTCCACTTAGGTTTTTCAATGTCTCATAAATACGTGCAGTGCAGGGGGGTGAAACGAGGTAAAACAGAGCGTGCAACAAATGTAGTGTGCACAGTGTCCCTAAGAAACTGCAGAATATTATTTACATCCAGGTAACTGTAATAACTGTATACAATACAATAACTGCAACTCCTGAAATAAAAAAATGTAATAATCTGCATGTAATATAGGCCTAATAAAAATAATGTAATAATATTTTGTGTATTATTTGGTATATATTTTGTCATTGCATTGCATTCTAATTTTATTTGTGAAAATGTAATAATATATAATTAATTTCCCACTGAGCAAAGACCAAATGTGGTCAAAAGACATCCACTCAAGAGCCAGAATGAAAGTTTTTACGATGTCATTTTCAGACATCTTTTCAATGTAAATTATAGAGATTCAGAGGACAGTTTTTTATATGTCAAAATAATGTTTTTTACATCTTGCTTGGGTTCACAGATATTAGCACAGGTGGTATTTGGAGGGGAATGACCTAGGTGCCGAGGGTGGGAATCAAACCCAGGGCCGCTGTGAAATTTCAGTATATGAAACATTTACTTCAGGTGAGCTACTACACTACTAATCTCTACAGACGTCCAACAGCGTCCCGAGCTAGACATTCAAATATTTAACCTACAGTATGTTGACATCCACAGACGTCCATAACAGGTCCCAGTCAGACGTTCAGATATTGAACCAGTTTTGGATGTTTGGTGGACGTTCAAATGAGGTTCTTGACTGACGGACGTCTTACAGACATGATCTGAACATCTCTCTGACGTCGCATGTTTGGTGGGTTGTTTCATGGAAACATTTTTTGATAAGCATTTCAACTGTGTGCAAAAGCAAAGACAAACACAGATTAAGGTGGGTTTACCACCTAAAACTGTAGTACTATTTATGTGGCCCACCACCACAGAGACCTTTGTCGGATATCAGACTAGTGGAGTGGGCGGATTTGAACGTCTGGACCCAGGCAAAAGAGACCTGACGAGCAGCACTACTTTCATGGTTAGTGGGTGGGAAGCCAGTGAACATCATTTATTTTAGCTTACTTCATTTTAGCTTACAATATACTGCATGTTAAGTTGTTACATTAAAAAATGCTACTGAAATTCCTGATGTAAAATGTAATGTTATTTGTGCTATCAGTTTTTATTAACCTTAACGATACCTTAAACCTGGAGTGCAGGACTTTTTTCCTATAAATGAACGTCAAGCCAAAGGAGTTCACACAATGCTGATTAAGCTGCTCACCGGCAGATAAATCTCTCTGTATTTCGTAATATACCAGAGTTTTTACTTTTCCCATGCTGGCTCACCAATAGCGATGTATTTTTAACAAAGATTGGTTTTCCAGAGCAGAAGGTGGGAGCAACCATAGCGACGGAGTAGGCTTCAGTATGGGCTTCTTTTCAAACCTGTTTTGGCCACTACTCATATGTGGATGTCATCATATTACATATAATTTGTTCTACAACTGATACACAAGAACTAGAAATGACACTCAAACTGATTTTCCACATTTGTTTTGTATACATGATAGGTTGGGTGGTTTCAAGTGAAATCATGTCACACCAGATCTGAAAATAGACCACATGGTGAAAAGCTACTGTATCACTCTGAGTGAAGGTTGGCTCAACACTACATTTGACTGTTGTGGTGACTGATTGTTGACAGAGATAAACAGGCTGTGCTGACACAAGCACTCCAGAGCTACGATGGCATATACAATGACTAGAAGACAGTATGTAATGATCTGATCTGATGAATTTAGAAAGCCACTAGAGTCATGCTAAGCACTGTACATGTCACCCACTAAAATAAACAAAGCAAAAATATTTATAAAAACTGGTTGCAAGTGTGTGTGTGTGTGTGTGTCTGTCTGTGTGGGCGTGTTAGGCTTTTTAGGACTTTGAAAGACGACTATAGTTTCAGTCATAATGAGTTTTCCTTGACCAGATAGTTAATGAGCTGCCCTGGAAGGAAAGGTGTATCACATGGTGAATGCAATTTTTGGTCTTATGAAGACCATTGTATTGTATTATTGTATTTTAAAAAAACAAAAACAGAAAAACTTCAAGAAATGTCTACATTCTTAATAGCATGTCTTCACATCATAGTACTTGGTCTTTAAACTGGTTAAACTGAGTTTTTGGCTGATTTGAGGTTGTCACTGTCATTCAGTCTTGACTTTGTTTTAATTGAGGTTTTGCAGATTATTCAGAAATATCCAAAAATCACATTTAGCTCCATCATGTAGGTTCAGTGGATTACTGTTTTTTGGCAACTCATTGAAGTATTATAGGCTTTAAAACAACCAAGCAAGAGACAGAAAGATCAGTATTTAAACAATGCTGGAGTGTGGATGTACAGTAAGAAAGTAATAGATGAGAGCAACACATCCTAGTACTTTGCTCTTGCGTCATGCCCCTTTGTGGGTGAAAGCAGCCCCTCTAATTCCACTAGCAGTAAATGCAGATTCTGAGGTTGCAGGGTCTTTGCCAATTTAACAGCATAAAATAAGAATACCGGATTTCTGTTTAGCTAGTAGGGGTCCAAATGCTAATCCAATGCTATGTTGTTACCGATCAATGATCAGCATCGTTATATAGAAATTTTTTTTAACAAATTGGGGTTGATGAGTGTCCATCAACAGCCGTATGGAGGTGTCACATCCTGACATATAGACTAATGTATTTTCTGACTCAATCAGCACATGTTTTATTTACTCAGTAACATCATTAACTAACCTGTGAAAAAGTGTTTGCCACAGACATTGACTGGTCAGGTCCCATAGTTTGGGGAAACTGGCTTTTCTAATTGTTCGACGTACGGTACACAAACAGCAGGTGTTAGGCAAGGCAGCACTTGTTTATTCTGTTTGACCAGCACTTTCATAGCGCTTGTTTTCACCCAAAAGGAGGTGTGGTCGTTCTTATGACTGGGAACGTATTCCTGCTCTTATGTATGTTCAAACTAAAAGTGATAAGGTACAGTGATTACTGTGAGCTGAACAAATTATTGATTTGGCTTTGTTAGCAAGCTATGTTGTCAGCAGGCTAACAGAACAAAATGAAAAAGGTTAAAACTAACTTATTTAAGTTGCCATTAAACTTATCTTGTTGCATTGCAACAATATACCCAAAAAATATAATTTTAGTTTTTTTTTAGTCAGCATCCATTTAAAAAAAGACTTAGGTTTGCCAAAGGATGCCGTGTGCCAAGAGCATTAAAAAGGATAGGCTAAACGTTTTGAAACTTAAATTTAATTTGTTTTTACAAAGCAGTAATTTGTACCATTAAATTAATTTTGCACAGTCAGTCATTTGTTTCATCTTGTTAATATTTTGGTCTCTTTAATGCTTAAATTGCTGAATTGATACTATTGCATGGTGTTTCAGCATTCCGTGTTCACTCTAATGAACTGTAAAAGCTATCAAACAATCTGAATGGGATGCCTTTGGACAGAGTTTTATTTTGATTTTAGATTAAGATGAGTGCCTTTGGCTTTTGGCTTTAAGGGTTAAGGTTGTGTTTTCTTTGACTTGCCATAAAGTTTACGGAATAATGATTAACATTGTTTCCAGTTAATTTAAAGGTGGAGTGAGCAATCTGAACAGACAGTTGATTGTTGAGTCTCTTTCCCAGACACTTTGGGTTGGTGGCTCAGCCCGAGCCATTATTGTGTTATGTTTAGTCTCAATTCCAGGTTGTCAAATACCAACAACCTAGTAATGAGGCTCAACAATTAACTAACCCAAAGTGTTGCCATCTTTTTCCAGAATCGTACAACCCACCTTTAATTGATTCAAATTAATAACATGTGAACACAAATCAAGAAAAATTTAACCCTTCATACCTGCTGGAGTCTGTATGTTTCAGCCACAAATGACTGCATGTAGTTTGCCTCTTTTAACGCTAATTTCTACTTTGGGACTGGCTAACATATTAGCTACTGCTAGATAGCTGATAAAGTACTATGATTTTCTGCAGAAAAGAGATTACTGGTGAAATCTCCCAACAACACAGAAGTTATTAATTAAACATATTGAATTTTGATGAAACAGCCAAGCACACTTAGAAATGTAATCAGCTACTCAGAGCTTCTTTGCCCAAGAGCTGAATACCTGCATTACCCTTCAATAGGCTGTAGGAAGGACATGAAATATAACCCACTATGTACTGGAACAGTACTGATTTTCTCCTCTGTGCTTATTGCTCGTAGCATTTAAACAAATCTTCCACTGTCACAGACTGGTGGCAGACATCCAGCTGGCCTGCTGATGCCATTAGGCTCTGTCTGAAGGTACCTGAACTTCTGTTAACAACAGCCAAGCTGTTAGCAGAGGGAACGTCCTGGCCACTGCAATGCACCAGGGTTTAGTCACTCACTATAGAGACCAGGTCTTGAGGCATCCTGCTCTTTCATGCAATAGCTTTTCTGTGTTTGTCTATTCCAGACTGACTCTCATCTTTGTAATCAGCCCACACAGCTGCAGTTGGATGCTGAGAGCCACTTAATTGTCTGCCACGTAGTCTGGGTGTCCATGAAGGACACAGTCTCATAGCGGGTAGGACGACAGCAGGGGTGACCGCTGACCTTCATATTGGAGATGCTCCTGTTGTCCATCAGAGCCTTGAGGGCCAGGTCATAGTTCTTGCGGGAGCTGTGGCATGTGCCAACACAGTACTTAAAGAGAACTATCTCATCTGAGTCATAACCGAGACCGAGATCCCGCACCCGCATCTCCTTTCTCTCCAAGTGGCAGTCACGACTGCTCTTGGTCTTCTGGCGGTTCCTCCTTGACGGTCTGGTCGAGCCTGGGTCACGAGGGGAGCGCCGCCATCTGCTCTGGATTTCCTCTTCCTGCATCAGTGACCGCTCTTCTGCAAGAAAAAGTAAAAGCACATGGGACACCCAGGTACTCAATTATTTGATTACCTTTTTTAGTGATAAAATTATACTTATTAGAGACAAAATTCATCACCTTCTGCCCCCAACTAATTTATCTTTAAACACAGGAACCTTAGAAACAGCTATAAGACCAGATATATATCTAGACTGCTTTTCTCCTATTGA
>JBBPCS010002727.1:0-13153 GCA_037974645.1 Hollardia meadi
AACTGCCTTTTAGCAGGCAGAAACCTCGGAGCAGACCCCGGCTCTATGGTGGGCGGCCATCTGCCTTGACCGGTTGAAAGTCAAAATTCTACCAGAGCCCAGACTAGCTCATGGCTCATGTGTCATCCTCCATTATGTAAGCAGAGCCCACAGTATTACCTGAGTATATGTAATGAAAAGGTCATGTTCAATAAGATCCCTGTTGTCCCTTTCAATCCTATCCTCATTCATCTTTAATGGTGTCCCTGAATGCAGACAGACACATAATTGACTTTCTGCACACTTCAGTGACCCTTGTCCATTGCAAGAGCAGAACAGATCAATACAGCAGATTCTAGTAACTGAGATGACGCTCGGGAGTATCTACACTGTGTGTTAGGACTTAGTGACGTGTTATGACTTATAACCTTTTGCTATGCCTTTGTTGTTGATTGTTTGCGTGTGTCAAGTTGTTTTCTCTTGTCTCTGTGTTACATACCCTGTTATTTAGTATCAATTTATCCCTGCTATGCCTGTGCACATAAAGCAATACAATACTGTCTGATCTCATGAGAGACATCTTCGCACACACAGTGATTGAGATTTGACTTGAGACCTGTCCTCCAAAACGTTTTTGGCTCTTTAATACAAAGGAAATGTCTGAGGAGCTGAATGTAATTCCCTCCTTACCTGAATGTAACCTTCCACACCTGGTGCATGCAGCACAACAACATGGCGAGCACACCTGCAGCTGCTGAGACATTTTTCATAATCTCTGGGTATAATAACTTCATACAAGGCCTAAACAAAAGATTCTTTGAATCCAATGCTATGCTCAAATTGAAATTTGCATATAAACATAATGTTGTGAAAGGAAACACAGCTTAAATCACAAATGGTTCACTATGTGGGCCTTTTGAAAAAATAACTGATCATGTATCAGTATTCGTAGGATATACGATATATGACACGCTTCAGTAGGTATCACACTGTAGAATTTGACAGCGTGACTTCAGAGTGGGAAACACAAAATAACAGCTGCAGACTTTAAACATGTACTTTGTTCAAATGTTTTTTCCCTAATTTAGTAGCCTATCCGAGACTGACTTGTCTCTTTCCCTACTATCTCTCTACTGCTCCCAGTCCCTGTCTCATTTTATATAATCTTTATATTCTTAATGCCCCCTCTTCTCTGGCTGTGTAGCTTAATCTCCCTCTTCCTTCTCCTCTGTAACAGCAACAAGAGGTACAGAGTCAGATCAGTCATAAAATAACACTTTCTAAATTGAATATAATAACCTATAAAGAATAAAAGGGTATCATTTTTTATGGTTTATAGTATAAGACATTCCAATTCCTGCAAATAAAATAAATATGCACCATTTCACAGGGTTTAAGCCCAGTCGCAGTAGAGCTGTCTTTATAGATCTATACCACATGCACTTCAAAAGCCAATCTTACTTTTAATTATGTATCTATTTAATTTCAGCATAAAAAAATTATTCTTCTCTTGCCCTTTCTGCAGTTTTGATCATATTAATAAAGCCAGAGGCTGGTGGAGACCCACATTACAAGCTTGGAAAATACTTCCTCAGTAGTTGATCATTAATGACGTTGGAAGCATTTCTGGTAGAAGATCAGCAAGGCCTAAGAGGAGCAGTGACATATAAAGAGAAGTCTGTATCATTATTTTGCTGTGTTTGGGACATTTCATGGCGCCAAATAGCTACCGACCCAAACATTGGTATTTGACGACCTGGGAATGAGACTCAACAAGCAACCATCTTCCATCCAGACTTGTTGTTGCCAAGAAACATCCCAAATACAACAAAATAATGATAAAATACAGGAAGAGGGTAGCATTTTTGCAGAACCATCACACCAGTGGGTCATAGGTAGTGATGGAGTGGGATACTTTTGTATGAGACTCTAGACTGTTCTTATATATATATACATGTATATGTATATACATATACTGTATGTATCCTTGTTGAGGAGGTAACTGCTAACATGGCCAGTCAGCTGAGAACATGCTAGCACCAGAAAGTGACAACAGCTCTCCAATCAAGTTAGCTGGCTCGGTCGCTAATTTCACATATTCAAGAGATATATTTATACCATCTTCTCTTGTCTTATTACTGGTGGAATTTATAAGTTACTGTACTTTGTACTGGTTTTAACTCTAACAACATATATTTGGATGAAACAGTCCAAGGACATGCAAGTTAGGTGGTGACTCTAAATTGCCCATTGGTGTGAATGTGAGTGTGTATGGTTGTGTCTTTATATGTCAGCAATGTGATGAACTGGCGACCTGTCCAGGGTGTACCCCACCTGAGCTGAACAGCTAACATGCTAGGTAGCCAGGAATGTGCTAGGTCTAATCAGTCACAATAGCACAATAATGGAGCTAACTAGTTTGCTGACTGACAGTTAGCAACAGTTTATCCAAGACATGTACAACCCTATTTCCAAAAAAGTTGGGACATCATGTAAAATGTCAATAACAACCGAATACAATAATTTGCAAACCCTTTTTTAACCTAAATGAAATTGAATACAGTACAAAGACAAGATATTTAATGTTCAACCTGATAAACTTTATTATTGTTTATAAATATACGCTCATTCTGAATTTGATGCCTGCAACAAGTGTCAAAAAAAATTGGACAGGAGCATGTTTACCATTGTGTTACATCACCTTTTCTTTTAAAAACACTCAATAAGTGTTTGGGAAGAGAGGACACTAATTGTTGAAGTTTTCAAAGTGGAATTCTGTCTCATTCTTGCTTGATATATGACTTCAGTTGCTCAACAGACTGAAGTCTTCGTTGTCATGGCTGAATTAATAATTCAGTTATTAATAGTTCCATTTGATTTACTTTGCCATAAAAAGAAAATCCTCTGATTGCAAGAAATCCAGTGAATTTATTTTGCTGTATTATTTTTCTGTTTTAAATGCTAGTTTGAATGTGCCTTTTTTAATAATAACCAATATTTTCCAGATATGTTATCATCAGATATTTAGTGTTTAATTGCACTGAGCATTGGGACAAAAGTGATATTAATATTCTCTCTTGAGTCCAAAGACAATATACATATCACAAAAATAAACATATCACTTTATGAATGTTTTGTCATTTATCTGCATTAGGTTAAAAATGCCACAACCTGCTAAAGTGTCTATGTAAATAATTTGATAACCATGCGCTGAGGTTTCTCTGTCTTCTGTTTTCTCACAGAGATCTGTATGACTTCTACCACTATTTCTACATGCTGACCAACGTTCTGTACTATGTGAGCTCGGCCATCAATCCGATCCTCTACAACTTGGTGTCAGCCACCTACCGCCAGGTCTTCTTCTCCACACTATGCTACTTCTGCATGCCCTTTCGCCATACACCCAGGAGGCAACCCTACCCGCTGACCCGCCACTCCATTAGCATCTCCAGCAACCACACCCTCTCCACCAACATCATCAAAGAGACGGCATACTGATCACAAGTGACCCCTCTGAGACTTCATTGACTTCACTGCGACTTCATTTCAGATACACGTTTTATAATGTGTATTGCGTATAGTGTCTTTTTTTGTTAGTATAACATGACTTTGTGAAATCCCCAAAACAAACAACTAAATATCACAATGGAAGAATTAAAAATAGGAAGGAAAGATGTAAGCATGTGTTGAAAGCTAATCGGATTGTATATTGACAATAGAAGGGATGATCAAAGATTAGTTTTTCCTTTGCCGATATTAAGGTGATTTTAACTAATTGGCTATCAGAGCTAAAATCTACTCTCCACCCTACTGTGCATTAAGAGATGTTTCTGGTGGAGCAGCATGTGCACCCGCTGAGCCCCATTAATCAGCAGCAGTAACAACTGAATTTTAAATTCTTAACTACAAACCAGTTTGCCATCTCTTTTCCCATGGATCTGACACAGTGCATCTCTTTTCTCCATATGCCTGCTTACCAAAACCAAAAGCCTACTTAGATATATTGCCAAATAAATAACCAATATAAAGTGATACAACAAAATTAAAAAGCTCACCAAGAGGTAGCTATTCAGGTCCATTCCTGAGAAACTGTTTTTTTAATCGGTCATCAAAATCATATTATGGTATTTCCTCCAAAAAACAGTCATTGGTCAAATTAAAACCGGGCCTCAAATAAGGGCAGAGGGCGTGGCAAATAAACAAAGGCTGGCCCCTAAAAACACAGTTAGAAGAACTCCTGGTGCCTGTTATATAATGTGCATGTCACCTCAGCATAATGTACATTTCCATCACTTTTATTTTATAAATTCATAAAATAATCATCCTATTTTTCAACACTTTGTTGTTCTGGGCTACTCATCTAAAGTATTATTGTCATATTTGTCATATTGTCACAGTGTACATATGCTAATGTCTCAGACAAACTGTATTTTGTTGCAAATTACTAGACGAGATGCCCTAAAAGGTGAGATTTGACGCAAGCTTCTGGGTAGCAGGTAAACACTGAGCCATGCAGACATCTAGTGGCGAGATATAACATATTTTCCAATCAATTTGGAATCTCATGGCTTCTGGAGAATTGGATTACATCAGACAAGCTGTATGGAGCCATTTTTGGGATTTTTTTACATTTTAAAACCAGCCCCCAGCTTCTACAGTTGCTTAGGAATATGCTGCTTTGCTGTGAAGCTCCAGAACTGTTTTGTGGATTAAGAAACATCACCCAACCTTCCATCGCCATGGGGGTGAGTACATAATCATTTTGGGTGAACTGTTCCTTTAACACCATAATGCAGTAACAAATGAACAGGGCAAACTGAAGCAGATCAGAAAACAAGCAGGTTTTATCCTAAAATATGACCAAATATAGTTATAAAACAGAGGGAATTAGAAATAAAGACCTGCTTCAAATAAAGGTCTGGTACCAGGTATTTACCAAGGTAATTAACAGCCCCAGCCACTATTTGGAGAAAATACCGTAGATGAAATTGCCTAAATTTTCCTCTGTAGAAAATGGACTACCAGTGATTTGTTGTTGGTGTTGTCAGTATTCTAAATGAAGGGTATGTAATGGTAATATTTTCTCCATATGTGCACTTGTATGTTTCCCATAAAGTACTTACGATTTGTTTTACTTGTGACTGTGTTTCTGTACAAATCACAGATTCTGTGTCTTTGCTTTAATATGGGATCAATGAATCAGCAGCACTTGAACATTTGATTTAAAAGAGCTTATTTTCAGCTGGTGGCAAAAGAACTGTGACTGAATTTACAAGAGAAGCCTCTGTACACCGATTTTTCAAATTGGTACAAATGAAGATCAATGTATTTCTTAATAAAAGGCTATAGTAATGATACGGTACCAGGGTCACAGCAGCTGAATCATTAATGTTTGCACTGCTTATGTTGCTGAAGTCCTGCTTTTTAATTGCTATCTTCCATCCTTATTTTATGTTTGCCAAGTTAAAAAAAACAAAGTTTGAGTAAATGTGCCAGTTTAACCATCTTGATTATAAAACAGTCTACAGCAGTGCTAGTGGCTCTGTGAGGCTGTTCTGAAGCACAGCGGCAACATCAGTATCCTCACAGTGACAATACTAATGCTAAGCAGGTAAACTTTACCAAGGTTTCTACCTTAGTTTAGTGTGTTAGCATGCTAACATTTGCATATTAGCACTAAACACAAGTACAGCTGAGGCTGATGGAAATGTCCATTAGAGTTGCAAGTATTTAAACCAAAGTGTTGGACATCGGCATCATCCTCTTTCTCACAGGGGCGTCTTCAATGATGCTAGCTACCTCTTGGCTACTAACATTAGCTCTAACGTTACCCTCCTGACTATCGTTTGTGTCCTCAGCCTGGGCAGGAGCAGGTTTCTGAGCTAACTGAGAAATGTTGGTCATTAAATTCATGTGAACATGGAGTAAATTTCTGAGGTGATCTGACTGGCCGCCTGCAGTGCACTTCTGAAGTTTTGACATTAGCTACAGACAAAAAAAATAAGACTCTGGGCCCAGAGAACCTTCCCCTGTTTCCCTCCTCATGGGCAGCCCTGTTAATATCTGTATATGTTTTGTGCTAATCCATCTAGTCAATTTTGTGATATTTTGCAAGATACGTGATAACATTGACCTACTGGTGGCATTAGAGGAAAAGTCAGAGAATCACTAAAATCATTGCATTGCCAACATTGTCCTCCAGAGCGCCATGGCACTAGCATTGCGAAAAAAAAATAAATAAATATAAATAAACAACAGATCAGCAGCTATTTCACTTTGTGTATTTACCACTTTGATGCATCACACCTACAGAGTGCCTCAGCACTGTTGTTGCACTGTAAAAATACTTGACACTGCTCCCACATTCTCGATGCATATCACAGCAGTTAATTGTCAAAAATAAAGCTCAACGTCTGTGTATTGTTTGTATTATACAATGACTGGTTGTTTTTAATATTGTGCACTTAGTCTTAGTGGTGACAGTTACTAACTATACTGTACTTTGTATTTGTTGATGGCTCCGTGTTTCTGTACAGTATCTGTATAGTTGTTGAATCTGTGGAGGTTTTATTCTGCCAATCATCAAACATCAAATCCCCTCACCCCCAATCCACCAGACAGCCATACTGAATGAAATATATGAAAAAAACCAAAAAAACATGGTATATCCCTTTAATGTTTGAAACTGAACATGCAGTTAAAAACATGTGTTCTTCTGTACAGACCTGTACATGGATATTATAACTTGAATGTGTCTCGGTGTTCAATGTATTTATATCAAAGAAATATTTTGCTTATTTTAACTGATGATTCAGATCAGCCATGTTTAACTGTATATCACTTTTCTCAAGCAGATTGTTATTTCATATCATTATAAAGAGAAATAAAAGAATGAAGATATAGAACAACACTGGTGAGCCTACTTTGCTGTTTACAGTAGGTCTTACTGCCACACAGGCTCCGTCATGGGCATGCAAGGATATACACACAGAGAGACGCGCACACACACACACACACACACACACACACACACACACACACACACACCAACCACTTAGCAGAAAAGTGTTTGACCTTTTCTAAAATACACTCATGACAATGAACAGGTGAGGGCTTGAAAAAAGAAATGCCACTCACAAAGCATGTGCATGCAGGCGCAGAAGTGCTGTTGCCTTATCAAACACGCCATATGCCGTATTTAAAATTTTAAATGAGGGATAACATGGGACATTGTGTTCTGTGTGTAGCAGGGTATCAAATCCCACTACAGAGCGGATAGTACAAATCAACTTCTGTGAAGGTTGGAAATATTGGCTGAATATAAGATGACTGTGGCTTGTTCTTGGCTGTATAATGAGAAGAAAGCAGTGGCAGGCCTGGCCAATAAAAGACTAACAAATGTGGAGCAAAGCCCAGCAGTTCTTGCTGCCATTTGTTCTCCTAATATTTGTTCTCATCATGTCAGTTTGGAGGTACTGTATATTAGCCTGGATATGGTACATTTTAGATGTTATTACAGTTTTGGACTGCCCGAATGTAGCTGCTTTTGATAGTTATCATGTGCATCCTACGACATGCAAGTGACTGACAGCCAAGGATGTGTTTCCTAGTAACAGGGAAACACCTGTCACTGCTAAAGAATGCCTCAGCATAATCAGGATCCAAGCTGCAGGGGTAACGCGGTGCCACTTTATGTTACTTTAAGTGTCCACTGTCACCTAAGGCACACAAGAGAAAAAAAAAGCACTTTTTAAGTCCTAATTTCGCCCAAATACAGTGGCTCCAGTGATATTTACAGTATGCTGCTGTCATATCATACTCGTAGTCATCTGCTAAAGCATATTCTCTACATTGGAGGGCCTGGACAGGTGGGATATACTGTATATGTATCATTTTACAAATCTGCTGACATTGTCACAAATCTGTCAATTGATAATTCCAATAAACATAATGTATAAAATTTGAATAATAAACTGCTGTGTATTTACAAAGTTAAGCTTTACTACATGACTCTGATCTTGCAACAGCTGCGTTGTTAGTTAGTCTGTGCTCAATTAATCAGAACAACCTTCATGTAGTATTAGTATTATAGTCAAGGTAAGAGTAATGATAGGGTAATTTTGTTCTATTTCTGGTGTTATATGTCACAAGAGTTTCAAAGAGATTTTCAAACACAGACAAGGAATGAAAACAAACCTTAAAAGACAACATTTTAAAAACGTCAACATGTACAAGACAACCCTGTTACAAAATTGAGAATAAAGACATCAAAACAAAAGAGGAATCAACATAACACGTCAATGTCGTCACCGGTTAATGATCTATGTAGAAGACATTGGTCTTGTATTGCAGTCTATGCGATTTAGCCCTAGTATAAGTCGTGAGGACAAATGTGAGATCAGACTGTTATTAGCTCACATACCCATTTTTGTAATTTCAAATCCAATGTTTTCACTTTAAAATCACAGGAGAAAGCACTAACCCTTGTGCTAGAGATTTAACTCCAGGTAACACTGACTAGGCGAGGGTGTAATCTTTCCCAATTACAATAAACCGCAGAACATTGTCACCTCACCCTAAAAAAAAATGGTGGGGGGTCTGGATATTTTAGTTTTTTCCCCAATTATTGTTAATGATTGGGGGGGGGGTGACAGCTTCAACATGGCTGGACACCAGACTGGGACCAGACACAGCCTCTGAGAAAGGCTGAGACCAGTTTGTCAATAGTGCTAACTAAGGTGATTGTGGAAATACAAAACAGTACGGGTTTGGAAAGTTTGACGTAAACTTTATAGATAAGTTAAGTGTTAAAGTGATCTTAGTAGACTATTATCAGAGTGCTGTTTCTTTGGTCTTTTTTATAGCCTACAATATAATACATTTCTCACTATTACGTGTTCCATTCAGCCATGCTCTGGATCATTGGGGAAAGCAACATCCAGCGTTTGGCCCAGAGAGCTTTTGAAAATCATACGGAACAACTGTGGTGTTGATGGTATCTACATCTATTGGTTTGGCTGGGGGGGCTCTGAAGTGGAAGACCCTTCTCTCCTTCCTCGCAAGTTCCTTCACCACCTCCATCTGCAGCCAACCTACAGACTGTTGCACTATGCTGACTTTAATTGTAAAGGCAGCTTTTATTGATTTACCCATGCTGTGGATGTTACCAACAAAGTGTACAGACTGCTGCACTGTAAGCTGTATATGAAGTATTATTTTAATATTATGGTATCTCATGTTTTCCCTTTCTACTGTAATTTATCATTTTTTACTCAAATTGTGTTGTACTGGAGATTCAAGTACCTCTTCAAGTGTCCCGTCAGATTGATTAGGAGACATGCTAAATTTGGAAAAACAGTAGTGCAAGGAAGGTTTATAGTAATAAGAATCACATTAGGTTTATTTTTAATTCAATATAACAGAAAACTATGATCACAAATTACAAAGACAAATAGAACACATTTTTTAACTACAATAACTGTAGCTGAGAATAAAATGAATGGCGATGAGCTGTACTTCACAGACATTGTGGACGTCTCAATCAATTGAAAAACTATACAAGGACATGCAATATCAATTAATTAAGCTAACTGCTTAGAAATCTGTTAAACCTTCAGTAAATACTAAAGAGTTGTATGCCTAGTATATACTTTGAAAGTGGTAACAGCAGTAAACTGTCACAGCTCAGGCTGTGACCTACTGTGTTTTGCTTTGTTCCTGCTGTCTCCCCCTGTTAGTAACACGGTTCCGCTCCCCGAGGAGCCTATGCAGGATGAGGCAGTCCCCCTCCGAACGGCAGAGAAGGGTTCAGGAGGGTCTATGCATTTACTGTGGTCTCTCAGGCCATTTCCTAGCTCAGTGCCCTAAACTACCAAAAGACCTGGCTCATCCATTGCCGGGGAGGCGCTGATGAGCCGTGTTGCCTCATCCTCGGCCCCTACCTCTCGTATTCAGCTTCAGGGGTCCCTTTTGTGGAGGAACCAACCATTGCCTCTCCATGCTCTTGTTGACTCTGGTTCTGACAACAATTTCATTGACTCCAACCTAGTCTCTCAAGCCGACATTCCCACTGAGACCCTTTCCTCCCCGACGGACACCCTATCCCTCTACGGTAACCTCCTCGCCCATATTACTCACCATACCATTCCCCTCACTTTAACTGTGTCCGGTGATCACAGAGAAACAATACAGTTTTTTGTTATTTCTACCCCAGATTCTCCTTTAGTTCTTGGGCTCCCTTGGTTCCGCCTACACAACCCTCACATCAACTGGGTCACTTCGAGTATTGTTAATTGGAGCACTTTTTGTCACTCCCACTGTTTGACACTCTGCCGTGCCACCCGCTAACACTCCGTCTCCCGTCCCTCTCGAGACTATAGACCTTTCCTCAGTCCCCTCAGACTATTCACGACCTCCGAGACGTTTTTAGTAAGGAGCGAGCCCTGTCTCTTCCGCCACACAGACCTTATGACTGCCCCATAAATCTGCTCCCCGGAGCCCCCCTTCCCACTAGCCAACTCTATAGCCTATCTCAACCAGAGCGAGAGACCATGGAGAGGTACATTTCAGAGTCCCTAGCCGCCAGTTTAATCCGCCCTTCCTCTTCCTCTTCCTGTATTTATATAGCGCGTTTCTAGTCAGCTTGACCACTCAAAGCGCTTTACACTACAAGTAGGCATTCACCCATTCACACCCATTCATACACTGGTGGCGGTGCCTACCATGCAGGGTGCCATCTGCTCATCAAGCAGTTGCCGAATGGCTCTCTCCCTCCTCCCGCAAACAACTTCAGTGTTTTCTTGGGTTTGCCAATTTCTATCGACGTTTCATACGGGATTACAGCCGCGTTGCAGCCCCTCTCACTCAGCTCACCTCCACTAAATCCCCATTCTCCTGGACCCCTGAGGCTGAAGTTGCTTTTAGTAGGCTTAAAGACCTGTTCACCTCTGCACCTATTTTAGCCCATCCTGACACATCTCGACAGTTTGTGGTGGAAGTAGACGCCTCAGACCAAGAGGGTGGGGGCGGTACTTTCTCAACGCTCCCCCAAAGACCAGAAACTGCATCCCTGTGCCTTCTTCTCTCGCCGACGTGGGAAACTGGGAACTGCTGGACGTGGTCCTGGAGCTTCAGGAGTGGACGGACCACAAGAACCTCGCCTACCTGCACACTGCCAAGAGGTTGAACTCCCGTCAGGTGCGCTGGGCCTTGTTTCTGGGCCTATTCAACTACATCCTCACCTACCGTCCAGGCTTGCGGAACATCAAGCCGGACCCTCTGTCTTGGCTGTTTGCCCCAGAGGGCGAGGAAACCAGGGAGGAGACCATCATCGCGGCTACCTGTATTGTGGCGGCGGCTCACTGGGAGATTGAGCATGTGGTCCAGGAGGCCCAGCGGACTCACCCTGCTCCTAGTGACTGTCTGACAGGCCGTCTGTCTGTCCCGGATGTGGTCAGGATGCAGGTACTTCAGTGGGGGCACTCCTCCATGATTTCGTGTCACCCGGGTTTCCACAGGACCCTCGCCCTCATCCGACAGCGGTTTTGGTGGTCCAGCATGAGTACTGACACTCAGGAGTTTGTCGCCGCTTGCTTCATCTGTGCCCGCAGCAAAGCCTCTCATCGTGCGCCAGTGGGGCTACTACACCCCCTCCCCATCACTCACCGTCCCTGGTCCCACATTGCTGTGGATTTCGTCACTTTCGTCCCATCCGCCTTTGAGACAGCGGACCTTCTCGTTCTCCACGTGTTTCGGCTCCATGGCATCCCTGTGGATGTGGTTTCTGACCGAGGCCCCCAGTTTGCCTCTCAGGTATGGAAAGCCTTTTGCCGGGTTTTGGGGCTCTCAGTCAGCTTATCCTCTGGTTATCACCCACAGACTAACGGACAGAAGGAGTGGGCTAACCAGGATTTGGAGTCGTGTTGCGATGCGTCACTGCTCACCATCCTGCCTCCTGGACTGCCCAGCTTCCTTGGGTCGAGTACGCCCACAACTCCCTTGCCAGGCACATCTCCGGCGCTGCCGACGAGTTTGGAGAGCAACATGGGTCGCCCTTACCTGCACCGCCGCCCAGAACCAGTGCCTGGCAGACCGTCGCCGCACTCCCACCCTGAGGTACCAGCCGGGTCAGAGGGTCTGGCTGTCGCCTCGGGATCTGCCCCTTCAGACAGACTCGTGTAAGGTGGCTCCCAGGTTCGTTGGTCCATACGTGATTGAGAAGATCATTAACCCTTCTGCTGTGAGACTCAAGCTCCCTCCTGCTCTCAAGATCCACCCAGTCTTCCATGTCTCCCTCCTCAAGCCAGTGTCATCCAGCCCCCTGAGCCCTCTGGCCGAAACCCCACCAGCTCAGCACAGCTCAGGCTGTGACCTATCGTGTTTTGCTTTGTTCCTGCTGTCTCTCCCCCTTTCTCCTCCCTAACCTGCTCTCTCCCCAGGGTGTGTGTGTGGTGGGCATGGCTCACCTGATTCTCCCGCTGTTGCAGAGGGACGCACCCGTCTCAACTCACCTCATCCTCTTGCTGCCATAAATACCCGGTCCCTCTTCCGCTCCAGTGCCGGATTGTTACACCATTGTGGTAGACACTCTCTAGGCTCTTCTAAGTATTTTTGCCTCGCAAGATCTTTTGTGTTTTTGTCTCCTTGTGCCCCGTTTCCAGCCGTACTAACCTTTTGTGTCTCTCCATTCACCGCAGTTACCTCTTGTCCCTCTGCTCACCGGATCCCTCTACTCTCCACGGCTTTCATGACTCACCTCTCCCAGCTCAAGAACTGCTCTCCAGGATCATCTCCCAGATCTCATCCCTGCCTCCTGCGCGCAGTCATCTGCCCACCACCACCACCTTTCATTCCACCTGTGATCCCCAATTAATCTCCTGTAAACTGTTTGCCTGTCAGTCTCCGCTTTTGGGTCCAAGTCAAACTGAAACCTAACAGTAAACATCTATTACAGGAGTGACATTTTGCTCCTGCTGGGTGAACTTCTTTTCAGCCAGTTCCAGCTGTTTCTGATTGATGACCCTTTTGATGTCAGATTTGGAAATAGTTACACCTGTGAAGGTGGTGACTGCACTAGTTTAATGGTAAAATATATTCTTAATCTCAACATTGTGTTTTCTTGGGTTTTAAAAGTAACTCCTGACTGTGATTCTTTAGTGGTATACAATAATTCATT
>JBBPCS010002728.1:0-13153 GCA_037974645.1 Hollardia meadi
ATCAGTTTGGTTTTAATCAGTTATTTGATGCTATAAAAAGGGGCTGAAACATCATGATTGACAGCTGAGCCCTGCTCCTGATTGGGCGGGAACTTGCTCTGCTGCCCAGTCACTACTGCGCAGACTCTGGCTCCAGATGACGTCACCAGAACAACCAGGACACGTGGACCGGCACCAATCTTTTTTTAACAGAAACTCTAATAAAATTGGACCAGCTGACTCACCAGTCTCTGCAGGATCCTCTTGCTCTTGTCGTCAGTGCAGTAGTCGGACAGGATGCTCCTGTGGACCAGAACCAAGCCGTTCAGGAACACCCAGGAGCCGAACCAGAGCAGAGCAAACGCCAGGGTCCCCCGACGGGACCACATCCTGAGGCCCAGCCACCGGAGCAGGCAGAGCCCGCAACCTCGACCCCCTCCACCAGGCAGCAGTCCTCCAGGTAGCATGGTGGTGGTGCTCTGCTCAAAGGTGTCCGGGCTCTTCTGATTAGCTGCTGAACAATCTGCTAAAAAGTGGTGCAACTAAAAACAGAAGCTGCAGAGCTCCAAAGTTTGAAAAGTTTGGTGTACGGAAAAATTATTTTGCAAAAAATACCAACATCTAGTCTCAAGAAAATGTGTTTGTTTAAAAATGTTAAATAACCCCCTAAAAATTAAAATAGAACATTTAAAATTAGTCCATGATTAAAATGTTCTACATGAAAAATTTGGAAATTAATCAATTCTCATGTTTGATGAAGTGAATTTGTGTTAAAAAAATATATATATATATTTATATTATCAGCTTATCCTTCTACACCAGTTAGGGACCAGGTTTTCTTTGGTCAGTTGTGACTTCATATCTCCCATGATGCTCTACAATCCGTTAAGGTGGAAATTAGGAATCACAGCTGTAATCCAATGTCCAATTTTTCAATCCTGAAAAACATCTGTACCATCAAGACCAGTTCTGCACCCTAAATAAAAGGACTGGGTGGCTGCTGTGTCCCCGAACAAACACAGAAAAGCCCAAATAGTTCTAGTCCCCAATCATCCAATCAGAGCAACACGTTGTAGACCGAGTCGACCGCTCCAACCTTGCCTTGGCAGCGTCTCCACGAAAAATATTTGGAAACTTTGATTGTTCATGCTGTCGTTTTGTCTTTTCACAGCCGACTGGTTGATTTATGTCACTGAGTCGCCGTTACACTGTGTGATGACGTCTGGGCCCGTCTGCAGCGCAGCGTGGCATCCGAGCGCACATTCAAATACACAACCAGCTACACACACACAGATACTTCACACACAACAACACATTTCTTCTCTAGGAGTCCCACACCAACTGTCTATAGCATTCACACACACTTTTTCTCCCACACACACACACACACTCACACACACTCTCTCTCCAGCATTCACACACACTTTTTCACACTCCTGCAGCAGTTTCTTGACCTCCCTGCGTTGTTGTCCTCACGTCACCTCGCGGCGTCTGTAGCTTCTGTGGTCCTCAGACGAACAAGTCACAGAAATCCATTTACAGAAAACAAACTTCCAACCATCCAACAGAAGAACGTCTCCGGATTGGAAAAAAAAAGATGGAAATATTAAAAAACTGCAATATCCTTAAGATATAGGGAGGGAGCTCGGTGATGCTGGAAAATGTCCTTCCTAGGTCCTTAATGAGCGCCTAACAAGAAAAATAGATGCAGGAAAGTTTCCTTGATGTCAGAATATATTTTGTTGGTGTCAGAAGTTTTTACAGCTCTGGTCAGTGGAAAAAGATGTCTGTGACAAGAGAAAAGAGTGAACTGATGTCAGTGTTTTAGATCTTCACTCAGATGGTATGTAGAAGAAGAAGAACAGCAGTTAACATTCAGATAAACTTGGTTTTCCTTTCATGAAGTTTTCAAACTTTAAAGCTTCAACATTTGGAAATCATATTGATTCTTTCCCCTGCAGAACTGTGGGTAATATCTGGTCATCTTTGACTCTTTTTTCTCAGACAGCTTGAGTGCAGAAAGACTTTGGTTTGGTGGAGTGTTGAAGGCAACCAAACTAATGAAACTTCTATCGTTCCCAAAGTTCACGAAGGGTTCATGGACGGAGAGCAACACTGTCTGATTTCCCCTCTGATGTTCTTGTTGAAAAAGCTAATTATCTGTTCCATTTGCAGGGGTAGGCGAGGGTTTCTCAGAGAGGGATTTGAGTTTGTAGACGTTAAAGGAAAGCTCGTCAGTCGCTCGTCTGGTTTTATCTGTTTCCTGTTCTTAGACTTTAAAGAAGAAACACCCTAATTCTCACACAAGCAGCTCTTGAAATCAGGCCAATAGAGATATGTTTCAGTCTCTGTTTTCTATCCTGCCATTATTTAGCCCTTAATAGATTTTCGTCGTGTGGTTGTGGAAGGATCTAAACCATGAGCTACCACAGTGGAAAACACAAACAGACTCACCAGAAGTCAGCAGATCTTGCCGCTGTCATCTGTTGAGACTCCTCAGAGATCCAGATGACCAAACATTCAGATCGGTCATCGCCTGCTTCTTAAAATATCAGCGTTTGTTGATGGGAACGAGAAGCGACGGCTGCTGCAGCTGTTCTGGACCTGCTCCCAGGAGATAAAACCCACATATTAGCTGCTATTTATATGATCTCACAGGTTTGATCCATGCAGCATGTGTAGTCACTACCCTGTTGTTTTCACAATTACCTTGAGAACAAAACCTAAACCACTTATTCTCTGAGGCAACTTTTATCTGATTAAAAACATTTCAGGGAGGAGGTCGGGTGGATGGTGTCCATACAATCTGCAGGACTGTCACACCAGAGCAGTGGGAAACTTGTTACGTTCGGGGGGTTACCAACTGAGAAAAGTAACTTGTTAGAGAACTGTTCTCGTTACCGATGAAAACCAATGAAAAATTAGTTCGTGATTTAGTTTCTCTTTGACCCAACTAAGACGAGCTTAATCGCCTCGTTAACTCATCTTAAAACACGCTTCATTCAAACGAGACAGAAACCAAATCAAACTCACCAAAACCGTCTTGGTTTGTCTTCACACTTTTCCAACAAATACCAATTTGGAAACTTTGTAGAAATAAATTCACGGAGTTAGATGTGAAAACATGCTCACTCTCTCCCACTAGTTCCTCTGAAGTAGACGATTAAATTAACGAAAATAAAATTACCAAAAAATACCCCCAAAGAGACAACTGGCAATCGCCGATATTCGTCCCGCCCACACCTCACACCTGGAGGTTAGGGTTATAGGACCCTAACCTTTCTGGCAACTAAAAAAAATGGGAAATACTGTAATATTTTAAAAGTAACAAGTTGCTTATTTTAAAGTATAATTAAATAGCATTACTTGAATTGCAAAACTAGTGGGTTATGTTATTTTTTACAGCAAAAGATCTGAATACTCAACACCAAACAACACTGCACCAGAAAACATCTGTTGTTCGGTTCACACAACAAAAACACTTTTATTGACTTAGTGATAGATTGAGGTTTCAGTTCAACATAAATAAACACGTGATGCTTCAAGTAACTGCAGACTTTTTCTGGATTAAACCAAGATTATGAGCTTCTTCTGACTGTAACCAAGAGCTCTGAGTGCCTAAATATAACTAAACTAACATTGGATATTGTTCTGTAAGATTTCACATTCAAGCAGAAAACTGAAATATGTTCACTGATATTATAACACTACAGATACCAGTAACATTTTTAAGACATTTATTTCCTCATTATGTAAATATAGTATAAAACATAATCTATTGGGGATTACATGTTCCTTAAATGTATTTACTGTTGCAGATTAGTTTAGTATACAAACACATTTCTCGGAGACAGGCTTGGTCATCTACACACGTCTAAATGTGTCGGACTGCGACCACTTATGCAATTCAACAAATTTAAGCTGAAGACAGTTCAGTGTTCCTGACTTTCATCAGTCAGTTTACTGGTTTTGATGGAAAAACTCCAACAGAAGCATTTACTCTGACTTTAAACCATTAAAAGGATTTTTTTAAAGCATCGTCCATCAACTGTCGGGTACTTTTTATCAGCTCATTGAGCAAAAATCCAAATCCTGCTTCAACTGCAAATGATAAAAACCTCAAATGAACTTACTTTAAATCAGCAGGATTAAAGTCGAATCAAACTATCGGTTTCAGACACAACAGGTACTAAACTCCCAAATCTCCAAACAACCCTCCAGACGTCCTCCTGAGGAAACCAGCAGGTGATTTGTTTTACTCACAGAATCCTCAAAGTGGATCAGAGGCCGGCCTGTGTGGCTTCTCTTAGGACGCAACAGGAGCCAAATCTTGAAATTCACCTCTTAGTTTCTCACAAATTTACAGCAGAGAGTTGAAGTGAGCTGCAGCGTCTGTTGGAGCCCTCGTTCATCTCTGAGATGTAATGGAGGGCTGTGAGGGAACAGTTACTGTTAGTTCCTCCTGGTCTTTCAAGATGATTCAGAAGTCTTGTGGGATCCTGCAGACACCAAGAGTTCAACTACTACTCTCACCTAAAGGAAAAACTTCAAGTAAAAAGCAGAAAAAGCTTTGGAATCCAGTCACCTGCAGATCTGCTGGGGATCTGTTGAAGTCCAGAATCTGCTGGAACCGTTAGTGACTAAAGCTGACTCAGACTTAATTCTACAAATGATAAAAACATCTGCGATGAACGGATCACTAAACTTCACTTCCTTCTTTGTCCAGAATAAATTATAAACCTGTTTGTAATCCTGCTGCTGAGGTATCAGATTTTCCTTGAAAACCACTTCCTTGTCCTTGAGGTGATGATTAAAACTCCAAAACCAGATGGTCCATAACTGGGATTAACTCTGACTTGTAATGACTGGAATAATTCAGAAACTTGTTGCCAGGCTGTTTACTATATCCAGATTACCAAATTTAAAGAAAAAAGTGTTGTAATCCTGCTGCACGGGGGTCCTTGAGTTGTCCGCTGTCCCTTTGAAGTGTTGATCAAAACCCCAAAAACCAGGATTAACTCAGAATATTTCCTCCACTGGAATAATTCTGAGGATTGTTGGTTGTTTGTTTGCAAAATCCAGATTAACAAAACTTCTCTTCCTCCAAAGAAACAGTTTTTAATCCTACAATTTATGGGTCCTTTCCAAAACTAGGAATAACTTTAGACATTTAATCCTATGAAAACTACTAAATCAACTGAAGATGGTCCAGATTACTTGTCCCTGTGTGAGAAATGAAAGATAAACCTGTGTGTAATCCTGTTTCCTGCTGGCCAGTCAGATGTCTGGTTTGATCAAGAACTCCAAAAGTCTGAAATCTGACAGCTGGAGGAGCAGGTTTCAGTCCATAAAGATGCTCCGGGAGATAAACTGTGAGACTTTTCCACCAGAAGACGATCCGGCTGTCAGACTGAGAATCAGGGCTGTCCAGTAAACCCTGAATCTGGACTGTCAGGCAGCCTCGGCGGCTCCTGCAGGCTGTTCTGCTTTCCTCTCACACTGCTGCTGCCTCTCTCTCTCTCCGTGTCCACACTGCATGGCTGAAACAATGTGTGTGTGTGTGGTGCTCAGGCTTGTTAGTTCAGCCCCATTCCTCTTCCTCGCTCCCTTCAGTCTGCTGCACTCCTGGCTTTTTCTTTCCTAGTGTGTGTGTGTGTGTGTGTGTGTGTGGATTCTCCCCCTCTCCCCTCACCCCTCTCTTATATTTACATGCTACTGTACCTCTCTCCTTCCTCCCCCTCTTTACCCCATTACCACGGCAGAAAAATCTCTGCCAAGGTTCAGTGCCCTCATGCAGCTTCACAGAACCTTGCCAAATTAAAAGCTCTCCCCCCATTTATCTCACTTTCTTTCCTTCTTTCCTTGCTTCCTCCCACGCCTCTCCCTCTTTTCTCCCCCAGCCCTCACTCCTGTGCCATGCACGGTGAACACTCCAATAAAAACAGCTCGGAGGCCCAGGGCATGTCAGTAATTGCCCCGTTTGTAAAAATGCCAATAAAATTTTGCAAACATGAAGAAATTGCAACCGCTGCTGAGGCGAGTTTGATGCTTTCAGAGGTGAAAAATGTTTGAGGTTATTTTTTTTAAAAGCAATGAGCAGAGACACGAACTCTAAATAGTGTTGATTCAATAATTAAAGCTGTATTTACTGATTTGTGGCCACTAGCGGGCAGAAAACCTCCACAGCGAGCTGACTGACAGTGAATGTAAACATGGAACTCACAGTGGATTTTGTCCTTTGACGGTTCCAGTAAAGTTTGTTGAAACAAGATGGACGTGCCCACTACGACTGGTTCTCACTCCGAACTCGTCAAACACAGCAGGTTGGTCGGGGACCATAAAAGCTTCAAACTATGACGCTGTACTTTCCCCTTTAGCATCAGGTTTGCATGCGCGTGGCTCAGCTGTCAAGTTAATAAATAAGCAACATCTGGTTAGAGTTTCAAAATAAAGCTTGCTAACAAACATTTTATTATTAACATTATTAAAGTTGTGAAACAGTCACAGTTTGGTTCGATTTAGGCACCAGAACTACCTGGTTAGGTTCAGGAAAAGATAATTTCTGGGTTAGCTTTGGGTTAAAATAAGGACAGCAACTTGTGTAACGTAGTGCGTAACGTAACGTACGTTCAAAACAAAGCAATTTTAGCATTTGTTCACACACATGACTCCAGTGAGAAAGTCCTATTCTCTCTCTTTATACTAAAGAATTACGCCTCAGGTCACTGACCGGGCTCAGTGCCCGGGTACTGTGGTAATCACACAAGGTACCCTTTGACATCGGACTGAGACTCAGTGGACTTAAATGTGCAATGTAAACACATCCACATCAGTATCAGATGATCTGAACAAATGCACAATGTGACTTTACAAAGCGAGAAAGTCCCAAGAGGGGTGAACGTCGGGGTTGAATGGAGGGTCGCAACTTTCACCCAGAAGACCGGAGTTACAAACCAAACCAAGTAGTTTTAGCAACCGAGAGCTTGTGCGTCTAAATATGACATGAGGGGCCATGACAAAGTGTTGGTACCTGAGAAGCTGGGATGAGAATGGTTTGGTATTTGAAACATTGGGAGTGAAAACAGGCTGCCTTCTACAATGTCACATCGTTGATCAATTATTAATCAGGTGTTATGACCGACAACTGATCTAGCTGCTTGTAATTAGTCAGGGCCGACCAATTCAGGCTGAATCGAGCTTTACAGAAGTTAGTGGTAGAGAGGCTAGGCAATATTCCCCCTCTTTTAGCTCTGGATTTGGTCTCCACCACCCCCCTGAGGGAAATATGTGGCTCTTCACCAGTTAGTCTCTAGCTGAATCTGTATTCTTGTCTTGTTTCTTTCTCTTTGGCTTCACTGCCATCTGCAGTCAGTGAGAAGATTGCAAACATTAATCCAAAAGACAGAGCAGCCCTCTGTGGCCTGATGAATCCAGAGTTTAGAGTCTTACACAGTTTTCATTAAAGATTAATCTTTCTTAGTCTGAACAACAGTATAAAAAAAACTCCTTTTAAAGGTATAACCAGCATCTGAGTGTGAAGAGTCATTCTTGATCTTGGGGACCTTAAAAAACTCAAACTTCAAGGTTTACTTGCTTTTCAAGCTTTTTCCAAAGATTTTAACCGTATCCAAAGTTGATGGAACTCATGTGATCTAAGTAATGCAATCTGGTCACATGATAACTGGTGGTCAAATGAAAGCTCCAGGAAAAAAAGCTTGAGTTTAGAATTTTTAATACAAACCATTTAATTGTAATTGTATCCCCTAAAGTCTTTCTGACATGTTCACATTCATGCAGAAGCTATGTTCAGAAGCTATGGCCATTTTAATTTGGGTATGTCATTTTAGGCAATAGTCATGGAGTGGAGGAGGTTTTAATGATAGAAGCTCTGTTGGGGCTTTGGACAGCGGAGGTTAAAAATCATTTGTTACATTTCATGTAGACTTAAAAGGACGAGCAATAAAGGGAAAGGATGGGAGAGAACACAGCAGATTAAAGCAGAAACGGCCTCCAGCACCAGAATCCCAGTTGGCTTTCCAGAAACGACCGGCAGCTGCGGCCCGACCAGACGGCGTCTCTGAATATTCAAGCAGCAGCGGAGCACTTTTTGTCCCTGTAATTGCCAATTAAACTATCTGGCGTACGGCGGCCTCGTTTTGGCAGTCGATCACAGAGCAGTTTTCTCGTTAACATTATCCACTTTATCACAGCCTCCTCGTTAGCCGCAGCCAGTTATCTGAGGTCGCTCTGTTGGGGCGGCCACTTATCTTACAGGTACGTTAATTGACTGAAACACACATTTGAATGTTGCTGAATTAGCAAACGTCTTCATGTTTCCTGAAGTTCAATTTGAGGTGAATTTGTTTTTGCAGGAGAAGAAGAACTCTTCCTGCTGCTTAAATCATAGAGGATGTGGAATTATTCAGAAGAATGCAAGCATTTGCATTGCATTGCATTTGCACACATTTTTTTGTCCCCATAAGGAAGGTGGGTCCCCACAATGTCTCTGTGTAAACAGGCTAATGTCCCCAAAGCGTAGGTAATACAGGTCCACTCTCACACTCACTTCACCTCTGGCAGCTGCCCTTGAAACACGAGCTGAATGTATCAGTGTGTTCTTATGTGGACTTATTGATAGTAAGATGTTTGTCTGGTCAGTCAGGCTGTTTACCTCACTGCAGACACTGAGTTGTGTTGCAGCTCCTCCTAGTGGCTGCTTATGACAATTACAGGAAGGAAGGAGGAAAGTTAAAGAAGATGATGAAAGAAATAATGATTAAGAAAGAAAATGGGTTGTGGAATTTCATCAAGGCATAGAGAAACGTCTCAATAAATACATTTGGGGCATCAATTTATATTTCTGTTTTAATTCGCTTTTTTAAATATATTTGTATTAATTCCTCTATTTACTCTCCAATTAACATTTTCATTTTATTTATTCATTTTTTAGTGTACTTACTTATATATGTATTTATTTCTGTATTATTTTCCATTTACACTTGTCCCCTTATTTATTTTCTTACATATATTTATTTGTGTATTTCTCTTTACATTTCTTTATGCATATCTTCGTCTTTATGCAAATGAAGAGACTTTCAGTGTGTCAACATTTCACCTATTGGTTGATCACATGTTTAATCGATCTAATGAATTAATGCAAACATTATTATATTAATTCAACTTAAGTCACAATACTTTTAGTCAGTCAAGTTTATAAGTTCTGAAGTTTTCTGAAAATTATTTAGACATTAAAGTCCTCATGAAACAGAAGGCAGAGTTCTGTTTGCTTCCTCATATTTACAGATTTTCATATAAAAATACAAAGAAATTTTGGATGTAATCTAAAAGGGTTAAAAACAAATTTTTCATTTCAGCTCAACTTTGAAAAATGTTTTAGATTAATGTTAAATCAAAGATACAATACGTAACATTTATCGATCTATCGATAGATGGATATTATCACGGTGGCATGCTCCAGGCTCCTGCTGACTCTCACCTGTGTCTGCAGTTCCTAGTCGTGACCACTAGAGGTCACAATGAGCCCGCGTTGTTCAGCAGTAGCTGTAATGAGCTGTGAGTCAAAGACAAAAATCAGGGTAAATGTGCAAAACTTTATTTTAAACATTTATTAGTTTGCATGTTTACATTCCTGATAAACAAACAGTAAAAAACACCAGGTTTCAGTCTTCCCTCCAGATGTTGAAGCTGCTGCAGGGAGTTGATCATCACTGAGGTCCAGCACTGATGTTGCTCCTCAGGTCCGACTCAGTCCAGTTCATCTCAAAGCTGCAGGATGGAGTTGAGTTCAGGGTTCTGTGCAGACCTGTCATGTTCTACATCAAACTGGGACAACCATTTCTTTATGGAGCTGCTTTGTGTCGTGTTGAAACTGTTCTCAACCCATTTTTTTCTCCCTCCAGTTTACTTTACTCCAGCACCACCCTCAAGAAAAACTGTTCAATAAGTATAAAGCGTATACAAACGTATCAAACCCAAGGCCCCCGGGCCAAATCCGGCCTCATTTTATGTGAGAGCTTGCAAAGGATTTAACTTTAATACAATTCAATGCTGCATTATGGGAGTAAAGATGTCAGATTACTATAGCTTCTCAATATCATATAAATGTTTCAGTCTGTGGCTCTGTAAGTGGTTTCAGCTGGTAACACTAATAGCAACAGGCTAAATGTTCAAGAAACCTTGACACAGACGGAAGGCAGATTAATAAGAAAGTGAACGGCCCTTTGAGGAAGCGATGCTGTGCAGTCAGAGGTAGACGACTGCTGCCAGGGACAGATCGCTGCACTACATGAGTCAGCTGAATACACACAGATATACAAAGAGATCCGCAGACATCAGCTCAGCGTTTTTGTCTTCTGCTGCTGCTCTCCACATAATCCTCCACACAAACAGAACTGCTGGGAAATCAACTCTCACACAGCGCCTGACGGAGATTAACATGCTGTTCATTCTCTCTCTCCTGTCTGACGTGTTGTGTCGGAGTTTAAAACGATAAAAGATAGCCAGCGCTAATCCGCAGCAAACAGGAAGCATTTCAGCATCTTACTGCAATTTGACCTTCTGTCAACAGAAATTTGTGTTTTATATGAAACGATGTCAGTTTTTTTGTCAAATATGCACAAATTCAAATAGAGAATAGACCTTTTTCACAGGAGCCATATTGACATGAAAAAGCAGGTAAAGTCAACACAAAGTCTCCGTCCCTTTAAAAACAAAAAATTCGAATACTGATTGGACATCGATGGTCGAAGCTTTGAAGCATTCGGGTCGGCCTTAGTTACACAAAAACTCATTTAATCCTTATTTTACCCAAAATAACTTAACCATGACTCTGTCAGACCTGAACTCTAACATTCATTCACCATTTTTAGTTTAGCGTGTTAGCATACTAATATTTGCTAATTAGCACTAAACACAAAGTAGAACCAAGGCTGGTGGGAATGTCATTAGTTCTGCAGGTATTTGAACGTAAACCAGTTGCCACCCATGAAGCCATGTCGGTCCATCAGACGGCTAAAACCTGTTTTCTAATGAAAACGACTGTGCTGACTTAATAAAACCCCGGGATAATTAAAAAAAGAAGTGCCACATAATTCATGTAGCAGTAGTAAATAACACACGGTACAGATGAAAAACGCACCAACACAGTGGACGTGTAAGAAGCTTGAAAGAAGCTTTTATTCCAACATCTTTTCAGCCATTTTAGACGCTCACGTGTACAAAAATCAACAACAAAGCAAAAAGGGTCAATCAGGGTCAAGTGTCTTTGAATAGAAAAGACACGATCGTATCAAATAAGCATCATCTTTCCACAGTTTTAGCATCTTGTGTTCATCAGTGCATTTATGACACCTACTGCACATATTCACTTCAACACTAGCTATTATTATTTTACCTTGTGCACAGGTTAACACATTGTATTCCTCGCATTCCTTAAATCTTTTGTCACCGTCACTGATCTGACACATCGATGGTTAAACTTCAGTAACGTTTAGGCACAAAAACCTCCGTGTTTAAAGTGAAAGAACGATTATTGGACAGACACTGAGAAAACAAAACACAAGTTTCTCAATTTGATTCCCTCATTTCAAAAACATGAACGTAAAGTCAATCAATAGTTTGATGTGAAGTTTGTCATGAACTTTGAGCCGTGTAACGTGTACTGAGAACATTTTGTTTAGAATTTGTCAGTAGTGTTTTGTAGTAAAAAACTTACATTTAAGGACACAGCTGACAATTACAATTCACTTTGGATTAGTTATATTTGTTGATGAATTTGTCCATTATTCCATTAAATGTCTGGTCCATAAATTAATAACGTTAGAAGGAACAAACTCGAGACTGAGATTTCTTGAGATATCCAATTGACTTCCAAAAGTGACCCAGAAATTTTTGGGTTTAATAACAAAATATTTGAAGCTGTGGCAAACGTTAAATATTTTTACTGGACTCGTCTTGTTTTTTCAGAGCTACTAGACTGGACAACGTCATTACTCTCACATCCCATCATCGCTCTTTACCGCTCTTGTTTGGTCTCCTTACTCAACGATCTCGTCCTCCTCGTCCTCAAAGTTCTCCTCGCCGTCGTTGGCGGTGGCCTCCTGGTACTGCTGGTACTCGGACACCAGGTCGTTCATGTTGCTCTCCGCCTCTGTGAACTCCATCTCATCCATGCCCTCACCCGTGAACCAGTGCAGGAAGGCCTTCCGGCGGAACATGGCTGAGAACTGCTCAGAGATCCGCTTGAACAGCTCCTGGATTGCTGTGCTGTTGCCGATGAAGGTGGCGGCCATCTTGAGCCCCCGGGGAGCGATGTCGCAGACGGCCACCTTGACGTTGTTGGGGATCCACTCCACAAAGTAGCTGCTGTTCTTGTTCTGGACGTTCAGCATCTGCTCGTCCACCTCCTTCATGGACATGGGCCCGCGGAAGACGGTGGCGACGGTCAGGTATCGTCCGTGGCGAGGGTCGCAGGCTGCCATCATGTTTCTGGCGTCAAACATCTGCTGGGTGAGCTCGGGAACGGTGAGCGCTCGGTACTGCTGGCTCCCCCGCGCCGTCAGAGGAGCGAATCCCGGCATGAAGAAGTGGAGTCTGGGGAAAGGCACCATGTTGACGGCCAGCTTGCGCAGATCTGCGTTGAGCTGCCCGGGGAAACGGAGTGAGGTCGTCACGCCACTCATGGTGGCTGACACCAGGTGGTTGAGGTCGCCGTAGGTGGGCGTCGTGAGTTTCAGAGTGCGGAAGCAGATGTCGTAGAGGGCCTCATTGTCAATGCAGTAAGTCTCGTCTGTGTTTTCCACCAGCTGGTGGACCGACAGGGTGGCGTTGTAGGGTTCCACCACGGTGTCCGACACCTGAAGGATCGAAAGAACATCAAATATGAAGAGGTGTTGAGGTGTGACGGAAAAAGGCAACACAGGAACTGATAAAAGATGCTACGGGGGTGCCCCTGTAGCTCAGTTGGTAGAGCAGGCTATTAGTCTAGTAATGGCAAAAAGGCCAAAAAAAAATCTTTAAAAAAAAAAAGATGCTACCAAGAAGTGATAGGACAGAAAATATTTGTCTGTGGATTTCCAATACGGATTGACACATTTGCAAAATTGGAAAACCAGTAAAAACTCCTGTTGTTCCAACAAAGCGCTCATGGATTATT
>JBBPCS010002729.1:0-13152 GCA_037974645.1 Hollardia meadi
ACACACACACACACACACACACACACACACACACACACACACACACACACACACACACACACACACCTCTGGTCTCTTGCACCAACCAGCGGCACTTGAAGCGATAGCACAAGTAGCCCTGTTTTCAGTTTGAACACAGGTCTGCAAAATCTTAAGATTCTGATGTTAAGATTAACGGTTTGGTCTCGAAATGTATTCCTCTTGAGTCTCATTATACATCGTCACTGATCAGTAAAAATAGTGTATCTCCAAAGTCAGTTGATTTTTAATATTTAAAAAAAAAAGAAGATTTTTTTTAATGTTAAAAAAATATCTTCTACTAAAGCTAAACAAACTAAAACCGAATAATTCACCCTCAGAAAGCTGGAAACTGTTTTTCCAGGATAAGTTTCCTTCCTCATGCACTCATGTTTGTCGTGTTGCCATCATCAGTATAAATCTGTCTTTTTCTAACAATGTGCACAGAGAGACATCTTTAATCCCACTGAAAAGAAAGACAGTTTGTATTAATCGTACTGTTATAGATTCAAAGCAGACGGGGAGAGACAGTTTTCATGAAACCAGTCTGCCGTGTGAAGCTCTTCAAACCTGTGGATGTGTGAAATAACGGCTGCAGCAGGTGAGAGTTTAGGTGGAGCTTCGTGTTTCACAGGTTCGTGCTGCAGGTGGTGTTTGAGTGCTCGATCCTCCGCACCATCTGTTAATGCTAACTGTTCTTTTTTTAAACCGTTCACAGCACAAACTGTCAGACATTGTTGCTTTTTTGAGATTTGCGTCACACATGCCAGTTTATAAAAGGGCTTAAGAGGGGATTCAGAGGATGACCAAGCTTTTCTTTTTTTTCTCTTTTTTTTTTAAAATATCATTGCTTTTTTTTCTTCCTCACATGGTTTAACAATAGAAAAGCTGGTGGATCACAGAGGCCTCTTTCTGATGGGTGTGAAGTTCTCTGACGCTGCTGCTTTTTCAAAATCTCGCCACAGAAAATGTGAAATGGTTCCAATTTAAATTGAAGGTTTAAGCTGGATTCATTTTGATCTGACATTTTTTACAATAATGTCACATTACACTTTTGCGAATAAATTCAGACAATTCTAAGACTGTAAACTGAATGAATGACAGCACAGTATAAAGCTCTCCATCCCTGGTGATGAGACCGTCTGTGCCTGAAACAACTGAAGCAATATTGTCTTCGTAACTGACGAGTTCTTTCCCAAAAGATAGAAAAACATTTCCCAGATTTAACATTATTTTTTGTGTAAAACTGACAAACTGTGGCTTCTGTTTTTTTATTTTATTTATTTTTGTAGATGTGTTTTTGTGATTAAAGTATTATTTTGTCCTTGAAGCTCCTCTCGACACTATCTGACAGCTGATACGGTTGCTTCTCCAACTTAAAATGAAGGAATAAAAAACAACTAACTGACAAACCAAACTACAGAGATGGAACGGGACATTTATCATAATGGTTGTACATGAAGTACTTTAAACTGAATGGTTCTAAAATGTTCGTGAGCTCACGTTTAGTGAACTGACTGCACCTGTTTACCACGAAGACGCCCCACACAGGCCATATTGTTGCATTATGTGTTAAATTAACTGTTTTGTCAATGGAGTTTGGTGTTGATGAGTTTTGTATTTCAGCTGGCTGACTCCCACCTGTGTGTCTTTTACATGATGTCAAATGGATTGTACCTTTAAATAATAACAAAGGGGCAATAAACTCATGATGGACGTTGCTAACTAACCTGTTTCTACAGTTTTGTGCCGTTTGGACAATTTGTTTTAAAAAAGCCAGATATTCTCTGGTTCCAGCCGTTCTTTCTTTTATATAATTTTAATTAAGTATATTTTTTATAGTTTTGGATTGTTGGTCGAACAGAACAAGGTGTTTAAAGACATGTTTCCATCATTTATATTGTGAAAAAATAGATTTCAGATTAATTTATAAAGAACAAAAGACAACTAAACTACTACAACTTTTTAGCTGGACTTCTGCTGTAACGTCACATAATTTTATGTTTTCTGAGACAAAATCTGATTGATCAGAGAAAAGCCCAAAAAAAGTATTTAACTTGGGATGGACTGATTATCGGATCTGATACTCCCTGTTTTACACTGTTTGACAAAGATCAAAAGAATTGTTAGCTAAACTGGAGTGTCAAAAGAAATACAAAGCCTCATTTTGGTTCTTTAACCTTTTTTTCTACCATCAATCAGCCTGATGAAGAATGGGGAATAGATGAATGTTTTAACTGTGTCCCAAGACCAAAGAATACTAAAGGTTTAGTTTATTATTATGTTATATTATTATTATTATTATTATTATATATTAGATTGACGTATTCAGTTTGTCTAATAAGCATTTAACACGTTTTGTCAACCACAACCACCAGAAGTAATGGGTACACATGAAGATCGGGTAAAGAAATTTCCCTCTAAGTGAGAATTTACCAGTTTCTCTGCAGTCCAAGGCTTGTGTGTGGATTTTCCCTTTTTAATTGCAGATCTTCACATGTCTGAGGTGGGTGGGTGTTAAACGGACAAATCCTGTTGAGACTTTTAAAGGTGCAATCTCAAACACATGGCCATAATTTCAGTTTAAAACATTCAAATGTCCGTCCTGTCTCGTGATACCACTTTGATACGGTCACAATCAAGGCAGACTTCAGTCAGCTGTAGGGCCACTAGCTCCACTGCTAAATGAGCTAACAGTCGCTAAAACTACAGCCCAAGATAACTAACTTACAGCAGACAATATAGCAGCAGTTGGCCGTTACGCTGGTGATATACTGCCCCTGAATTTTTGGAGGTACCTTCAAACTCTGGCCATATTTTAAAAATTGCACCACTAAGAATTAAGTTAACCAACAAAGTTTTTATCAATTGCAAAGTGATAATCTCAGTGTTTTGGGTCTTAATCTTCAGATGGAGGGAGGGGAGATTTTGCTCATTTTCCTTGGGAATTACCAATCAGGAGATTAACCCCATTCCTGACAGATTCTTGGTCTTGAAACAAAAAGACTGTTGACCTCCAACTCTCTTCCTTAGAACTGAATTGACAATATGACCTTGAAGCCTCTTGTCCTTTGAACCCAGAGTCTCCTCCTCTCCCTGCAGCTCCTCCTGCGTGCCCGCTGAAAGAGTTAAGAAGCTTTGGCAGCTCCACAGAAAAACCAGCCAGGAACCGGCTTCCGGTGGCCAGAGGCAGGCGGCTCACTTGCCACGGGATTAAGTGGGATAGGGAGAGATTACAGCCCTCTCTCTCTTGTTCCCTGCAGCTCGATGAAAGCGTAGTCCTGCGTCCAGTCTCGGGGGAATATTTTCCCATCATATATCCTTTATTGTTCCTGTGTTCACACCTGCAGCAGCTGGAGGATAAAAGCTGGTGGCATCCCTGAGGATTGAGACATTAAGGGTAAGATGCATTTTAAAAGAGGGAATGTCTTGGAGGAAGGCCACAGGGATCATCCTCTTTAACCTCAGGAGCCTCTTGAGGAGTTTGAATGACTTTTTGCTTGAAATGCGTCAGCTTACATAAGTGGCACCTTTCCAACATGGCTGCGATGGTTTATTGACGTCATGATTAGAGATATAAAGGTGGTAAAAACCTGCCTGAACTTGGGTTTTTAACTTGTCACCGTGCCCTCTTTAACGTCTAATTGACCTTATGTTGATTAAAACGGCATCTCGGCTGATTTATTTCCAAAAGATAAAAGTTTTCCAAACATAACATGAAAGATTAATCATATTGTTACAACAGCCTCACAGAATTTGTTCCTTCAAGCTTCTTACCTGAAAACATCCAGCTTCTGTTCTGAAACATTGTTTTCAGGTTTATGAGTCTCTTTATGGTGCACCAGCCTGAGATTATGGTCTATATTTACATCACCGCTGCTCTTACAAGCCGCCGTGAAGTGTGCCATTAACCCCCCCGACCCCGTTTCACACTAACCACTGATGAGGCTGTGACGGCGCCTCACAGCTGGATCCAACCAGGACGAGTGGGCCACAGAAGGGGCCCAGACGTCCGTCCCGCTGCATGTCAGCTGGTTTTAGAAGTTCTTATAGGACAAGATCAACTAATGTAGCATTGGTTTGAGGATTTTTATTTGATATTATTCTAACATAGTGCATTTTCATTCATAAAGTTTCATTTTTAAAGGTAAAAACACAGAAACATGGTGACAACAAGGCAATTCAAAGCTAAAACAACAATTAAAAGAATACATAAAATTAAATAAATACATAAAATTAAATTAAAAGACTAAAGATATAAAATTAAATTGTAAAAATATGAAGTAAAAGAAAAAAAATAGATAATGTAAAATAATGATAAAAATACAATAGATGAATATTTAGTCAAAGCACTGGAGAACGATAAAGTTAAAAAAAGTTAAAGTGTTCAATCTTATCACAAACAGAAAACTTTGGAACATATTGGAAATAAGTGAAGATGAAGTGAATAGATGAAGATGTGTGAATTGGAACTTGAAGGCTACAGGTTACAAACGTACTCTGCGCAGTATTTTAGGAGGTTTCAGGGGTCCGACGTCAGATTTTTTTTGCTCTAAGAGGTTACAGTTCTCTCACACCACAAGTTTTAACACAGGAGAACAAGCATCATGACTTCCACATCACAACAGCAGCTTGCCCCTGCCCCTTATAACAATCATGTAAGAGTACACAATATTTAGAATGTTTGCACCCCTTTAGCTCGACGTCAGACCGAACTTTGCTGCAGGAAACTGAAGCTGTTAAATCCATCTGTGCTCACTCCAAATCCACCAGACTCCTTTGACAAAAACAGTCCTTTTACAGAACACAGGAGCTGCAGCGATCGGTTAGTTTGCTCCTGTTATTTGGACTTTTTGGGATGAACCTGAACGAACCGTTTAAAACATCAACATACATTTAAACTATATTGGGTTTTTTTTATTTCGGTGGCTAAAATCAGTTTTTCTGCTACCGCCGTCCACAGAGTACTTCTACTGCTATCCCTTTAAGGATTTCTTTTGTTCTGAATTAAAGTATCTCAAATCTCGTCCTAAAGTTTCCTGAACTTTTCCAGGTTTTTTCCAGACCAGCAGTCAGCAGGAGGTTGGAGGTCGGGGGTCAGGTGACCATGAGGCAGGCGGTGGAGGCTCAGGTGTTAAACCCCCACTGTGAACTGGGAGAACACGGTCAGTGGGGGAAACTCACTGGTACATTTTATCATACCGACATTGTGTGTTCACTCGTAATGACCCACCGGAGTGTGTGTGTGTGTGTGTGTGTTGCAGGCCTGCGTCAGATCCTGACAGATGTGATCGAGGAGGTGAGACAGTCGATAAATCCGGACATCGATGGAGCCGAGGTCCTCCACAGTCTGCTGAACGCCGACTGGCTGCAGTCGCTGCTCAGGGTCTGAAAACTCTTTTTATTCTTTAACGTGCAAAATATTCAGAATTCCACCAGGAAAAAAAAAATACTTTTTGTGTTTAATTTCTCATTGCATGTGTCATAGTTGTCCTGTCACATGGAGATATCTTTAAACCTTTTCTGAAATCTTACAGTAGTTATTCTATTACTTTCTTCTATCTTTTGTTTTATGTGTTGTTATTTTTCGTAACTTTGTATTCTCACACAGCGATGCGCAATAAAAAACATTGGAAAGAAAAGAATGATATTTCAAGCAGTGTCTGCAACAACTTTAATTTGACTGAGGAAACTTTGTTCCTTATTAAAGACATTTGGGCTTAATCCCAAAATAACATCAAAAATTAACAGTATGAGGTTACAACAGCCTCACAGTATTAGTTCCTTTGAGCTCCTGAAGAAAACGGCTTCAGTTATTAAAGTTTTAATCATTTGAAAACATTATTTTCAGGTTTATGAGTGTCTTCAAAGGTACCTGCGAGATTCCCCGGCACCAGCTCTGGACTACGCTTCAGGACTTTCATTCCAGGTTCCTCTCAGATTTGTTTTCATAAATGATTTTGTTGCTCGTCTTGTGGAAGTCTTTTAAACGGCGGACATGTGGTTTCTCGCCTGTGCAGCTGCTGATCGACATCAGAGCGCTGTCAGGCTGCTCTGAAGAGGCCAAAGAGCTCTACCGCCTCCTGAGACAGCCCCACCTGCAGGTGAGGGGAACCCAAAGTGGCATTTACATCGACTTCCACTAAAAAAGGCACAAAAACGAGTTGTGATAAAACCACTTTACATGTAAATAAACTCTATTATAGTTAATTTATATATAAATATATATATATATATATACAATATGTTTTACAACCTTGAACTGTTCTATTGGAATATTTCAAGTGATTATCACTAAAGATTTGAACATTTTTATGGTCGCCTGTGTAATTTTTCTTGTTCCTGGCAGCTTTGTACTTTGTTAAATTGACAAAATAAAAGAAAGGATGCCATGCATGTCGGGGGACAAAGACAAAAACAAAAGAAACTTGATCTGCTGCTGTAATGAATCCAAATAAACCATTCGCTCTTCATGTTTTGTAGGCTCTTCTCTCAGCTCATGATACGGTGGCCCAGAAGGACTATGATCCCGTCCTGCCACCAGTGCCGGACAACCTGCCGGACGACGAGGAGGCCACCAGGATCGTGTGTCTGGTCAAGAACAAACAGCCTCTGGTGAGCTGCACAGCTGCAGTTTTTAAAATATAAAAACTTCAAATGAAGTTCTTTCTGATGGTCTTACGGTCGCCGTAGCTGCATTGAAAGTGACTTTTAATCCCTCTCTGGGATCTGCGAAACTTCTCTGAGCATTTTTATGATGAGGTACAAAAACTGCTTCTTGCTTTTTCAGATTTCAGCATCAACAAAAAGGCCGTGATGCTGCTGAATTCTATTATTCAATCAAGAGCTCCCTAAAACAGCTTCAACAAAAACTGTATAACCTTCATAACAAATAATTGAAAGTACATTTACTCAAGTACTGTATTTAATTTTGAGATACTTTACTGGACTTTTCCATTTCATGCTAGTTTATCAAGGAAAATGTTGCACTTTTGACTCCACATTTATGTGACAGATATAGTTCCTATTTTTCAGATTAAGATTTTTAAAACATATAGAAGATTAAAGCTTAATCCAGTGTTTCACAATGTTTTTGGCCTATCCGTCTATATGAGGTCCCTTGTCTTGTTTCAGATGTTATGATTCCAAAAAAAGGAAAGAAACACAAATTTGGTTTGTTTTTTCTTCTTAATCACCTCTCGACCCCACAGATTTATCTCGTGAGCCTTTGGAAGGAGCCTGAGCCACAGGTTGTGAACCACTGGTAGTTAAAACCTCAAGCAGATTCTTGTATTTGTACTTTTACTTCTTCCATCTACTGTTGTATTAGTTTTAGCTAGGTGTACCTAATCAACTTACCAGACACAGGTCATGTTCTCCTCACTGAAACAACAGGGTTTTTAAAAAAACATTTTTTCCCCTCCTCTTGAAGTAGAATTACGATAAGATATAAAATAACACTTGCACAAAACATTTTCTGTCATTCCTCAATACAGGACAGAGGTGTCTGCATACCTTTATACCATACCATGGTTTAAAACAGTTCCTTCCATCCTCTTTGTATTTATGCCTCAGACTTTATCTATGTGTCTGTATTTTGTGATTTGGGTGAACTGGCCCTTTAAACCCTGCATACATTCCAGTATATAAACTTTTGTTTTCATTCCTGTGGAAGCAGATGCTCGTGGATATTTTAATATGTAGGTTTTTTTTCCTAGCGGATATAAATCAAACAGCTGCATCCAACGGAGAGCAGATGTTTGAATTTTGTAATCTGTCATTTGAATAATTGTTTGTTAATGCTGCAGATCGTTTCCCCACAGAAAAAGAAGGATTTTTCAAGTAAAACTAATTTATTATCAGTCCCTGAAAAATACTTCAGTGTTTTCATTAACCCTTTCCAGTTTTCAGAGCAGCTATTCGGCCTTTTAAACATTCCTTTTTTCCAGTGAAAGTTCACTTAATTGAACATTTCCCTCTCTGCAACCACCAGAAAGTCAGGCTGCCACTGCCCAGTTCCTCCCCCTGTGCCAAAAGCCTCAGAGGGGGCATTCGCAGTCACTGGGACACCCTGAGGCATCTGACCCAGCAGAGGCTTCACCGTGGTGGTGCATTCAGGGTCCGCAGCCCTGCTGCTGAGAGACCAGATGTCAAGGATTCGTCGCGTTGTAGCGTACGCAGAGGCAGCTACCCGCCAACCGAGCCGCTGTGTCGCGTGGCAGCAGCCGCTCGGCCACGCCCTCCACCTCGTTGTCAGCCAATGAGTAACTGTCAGGTGTGCTTCAGCAAGAGCCAGTGTAGAGTCTGTTACACCAACCTGATCTGGGAGCAAAGTCTGAACCGTTCTGCGCCTTCGGTCTCCAGCTCTGTTCTGATCGGTAAGAAAAGATCTGTTTTCATCGTCGGTCAGTGCGTCCTCTTCCTCCATCTTTCATCACAGCTGTTTGCGGTTTTTCATCGATTAATGATGTCTGTTTTTTCATTGGAGACGACATCGTCGAAGAGCTCGACAGCGGAGATGAAGATGAAGCAGGAGAGTCCATTGATGGTCCATCCTCGCTTCCCACAGCCCGGCGGTGGACTATGTCTCCGCCGTGTCTCACCGTTCCCTACTACTCCAACGTAGATGACTACCTCCAATCAGGCCTGCCTCCCAGGCTTCGAAGCCCTCGTGTCCGCACTGCTCCCCCGAGCCCCATGCGCCCTCACCGTGTGGTGGATTTGCCCCCGGTGCCCCCTGTGGAGCTTGCGAAGCAAGAGAGTCTGGATGAGCTGAGGATGACGGTGCAGCTGGCCGCCAGCTCCATGGAGAGCAGCACCAAAGACATCAAACTCCTCGGGGAGAAGATGGCGGCAGCGACTGAACGCATGTCAGACACGGTGCAGGACAACTCCCAGGCCTTGGTCCTCCTCACGCAAGTGGTGGACCGGCTGCAGTCGCTCCTCGCCACCACCAGGACTGAGATCAACTTACCAAACCCTGCGGTCAACGAGCAAGACGGCACACCCAAGAAAACGCCAAAGAGCCGAGAGCAACCTCCATCCCTGACGCACCAGTCCAGATGTTCCTTCCCCTCCCTTCCTTCCTCCTCCTCGTCCAGCTCCCTCAGCAGCTCCCTGGATGCTCCCTCCACCTCTCAGGGGACCAGCTGCCTGTCTGTGTCCTGCCATGGGTCCCCCAGAGCTACCAGGAAAACCAACTATGCCCCTTTGCCGCAGAAGAAGCACGTTCATGCTGAGCTTCACACGCCCAAGAACCGTCTGACTAACGGCCTGCCCGATAAGCCAAAGGAGACGTCCCCCGCTGTGAAAGGAGATCGTTCAAACAAGCGGAAGAAGAGGAGGAAGAAGGTGACGTGAGACCCTGAAGAGTGCCCAAAGACTGGACTTCTTAGGTCCTTTCAAGCAGTCTCCGCAGAGTGGCCAACCTGCAAACGCGCACAGTGGTACTGACTTTTATTATTCGTTGCATTTCTCATCGATTTCTTCCATCGTGTTTCATTCTTTCCACTCCCACTTCTCCACCACGACGTCCGGACCTCATCAGTATTCATCTGGCTCTGGTTCATTTGTCATTTTTTATTTTGTTTGTGTTCAAGCTGTCATGAATTAAACCTTCCAACCCCTCTTCCATTTCACGCCCATCAGTTTTATTTGTCAACGTTGATGATTGACAAACGATTTGATTTGACCTAAATGTGTCTCTCCACCTACAGCAGCTTCATTTATTCACTCATGTTTCCATCTTTTCTGTTCTAGGGAGCGACTATCAAGAGAAACCAGATCACAGGGGAGATTTTCATCGCTCGGGTGATTCATGGAGGGCTGGCTGATCGAAGCGGTGAGCCGTTTCTTTCAAGGATAATGTTTGTATTGTATTCTGTAAATTTAGAAATAACCAGCTTTTGATAACCTCAGAGTTCTCAGTTCTATCACACACTGAAAGAATCACTTGAGAAAATGTAAAGTGTTGTTTTGATTTTGATTTGTATCTGCAGGTCTGCTCCATGCAGGCGACAGGATCATGGAGGTGAATGGTTTTCCTGTGGATGGGATGGAACCTGAGCAAGTTATCCAAGTTGTGGTAGGTGGTTTATGAGGATGCTGACGCTGAAATTTTATCCTTTTCTGTCGCCTGGTTTACTCACATCCAGTGATTCAAATAGTATTCATGAAGTGAAACAAAAGGGCATTCAGTCTAATTATTATTCTATCTTTACTGTGTCCTGTCTGCAAACTATAAATATCAAGTTAACACAACAACTGTTAAATCAAACCAGATATTTTTTCTGATGTTTTACCTCTAGAAGCCATTAGTGTCTGCTAATTAAGCTGCTAATTAATCAATTTTGTTTCTTACAACCAATCAGCAAGCGAGGTCCCAAGGCACCATCATGTTTAAGGTCATTCCCATCACAGAGAGGCCGGTCCACAACCAGACGATGGTGAGTCCTCACCTCCACCTGCCTCATTCTTTACACCTGTTCTTCCCACATTGAAGCTAAATATCTTTTTCACAAACTAACTCGCCTGGTGTCAGCTGTACGTACGGGCCATGGCGGACTACAGCCCGAAGCAGGACCCCACCATCCCCTGTGCCGACGCCGGCATGAGCTTCAGAAAAGGTGACATCCTGGAGATCGTGGACCAGACGGACGCCCTCTGGTGGCAGGCAAATAAACTGCCCAGCATCACAGCCTGCGCCGGCCTCATCCCCTCCACCAACCTGCTGAAACGGTCGGAGCTTAGAGCTTATTGATTATGTTTATTTGCTCACAATGTGTTTTTATATATACTGGGACAGTTTTATTGTAATTACCAGAGTGACTGCTGGTTAAAGGAACAGTTCACCCAAAAAATGACCTTGTTTTAAAACGTAAAAGGCAGTTTTTCCTCGCCACTGTCGCCAAGTGCTTGCTCATGGGGGAATGTTTGGTCTCTGTAAATTAATAATTAAATTAATAGCTTAGCGCACACTCCCACAGCAATGCTGTTTCGCTGTGAAACTTCACCTGACTTCCATCAGCGTGGTGAATAGATGACTGGATTTTTATTTTTGGGTGAACTGTTCCTTTAATAAAAAACTACAGCAAAGAGACAGGTATAATACCACAGGAAACATTTGTACGACTGGTAACTATAGTAATTAATCTGTTAATGTTTTCAATAATTGATAATAAAAATATAGACATTTTTGGAAACTTGCTTTCATTTAATTCATCGGAAATATGCTTCTCACTTAAATCTGATCACAAGATTTGCTGCCTGGGGTAGAATATTTGATTGACTGATCAAGAAAAAAAGACCTCTGATGATAATAATAATAACCTGAATCTGCATGTTGGAACAGGAAGCAGAGGGAGCTCTGGTGGTCTCAGCCTTACCAGCCACACGGCTGCATACAGACCTGTAAGATTAACTCACCTCAAACTTTATGCAATCAAAGTCTTAAAAGCTTCATAGTCGACACCTTCACAACAGAGTTTTTCCTTGTGTTTCATGCTAACTGAAGTGAGCACTGTGGAGGAAGGTAAGGAGAGATTTCCTGTTGTAGCCAAATGCACACAGTTTAGTTAAATTAATCTTCAGGATTAGATGATTTATGTCACAGATAGAACTTTTTATTTTTCACCCACAGAGGAGGACCTGATGGCCATCGATGACAAATGTGTTGAAGCAGGTAAAGCTTCAGCGGTCACTTATTGCTTCTTCTATACACAAACTTACTGCACGTCTTTGCTGCTTTGTCTCTAAATCCCGCCATTTGTTTTTCTTCCTGTCAGACGAGGAGGCGTTTGAATCTGGTAGGTAAGTCTTTGTTGATTTCATCTGTTTTGAATTCGGTGTTTCACGTGTTTCCTGTCCTCCGTCTGAGTCATCTGTTGTTTCTTTTCCAAACTGGTCTGCTGTCTGACGGGGAAATGTCAGAGGAGCTCAGAGAAGGTGAGAAAAAACACAAATGTTTGTCTTTTTATCTGCCTGCAGAGAGAAAACTTTGTACAAGTGCCTTAAAAGTACAGAGGACCAAACGTGACGAATTTAAAATGGTCAACATAACATAATGAGTTAAAGGGGTACATCATCGTTTTAAGAATAGACAAAACAAAGAAGAAGAAGAAGCTGCACAGACTAAAATAAAATAAATAACTGAGACAACACAGAAGGTTTATAGATTAATAAAGTAAATAACCCTAACCCTGCTACATATTGGAAGTGAAACCATTCGATTAATCCATTAATTCATCAGAGAAAAATGATCAATCACCCTCAGCTTTCAGTTGCTTCAATGACAAACTGAATTTCTTTAACTGATCCATAAGCAACCATAAGTCTCACTCTGCTTCTCTTCATGTCAAACCAGAGGATGATGACTTCAGCAGAAACATTGAAGGGATCTACTTAGGTAAGTCTCACCTGACCTCGTTATTCAATATTGGTATTAAATTATGTCCCATGGGTTTAAATGTATTGGTTTGAGCTGCCACGTTTAGACGATTAATGGATTAGTCGATTATTTTGATAAACATTTGCTGGTTCCAGCTTCTTCAATGTGAGGATTTGCTTCTTTTCTTTGTCTTTGATGATCGTAAATGAAGAGTCTTTGGGTTTTATACTGTTGGCTGGACAAAAGAAGCTATTTGAAGACGTCACTTTGGCAAACTGTGATGAGAATTTATAATAATATATTAATATTTTAGAAACAAAACGATTAATCGTGAAAATAATCGGCAGATTAATCGCTAATAAAAGTAATCGTTAGTTGCAGCCCTGATCATGAATCATTCCTGAAGATGATGATTTCCTGTCAGTGGGTTTCAGGCGCAGCCTGCGTCTGTGTCGGCGGAGGTCTCACAGCACCACCCAGCCGTCCTGCCACATCCGCTGCCCCAGCAGCTGCTACAGCGCCCTCAACATCCCCTACGAGGAGGTGGTGCGCTACCAGCGCCACCCGCAGGACGCTTACCGCCTCATCGCCATCCTGGGTACAGTAAAGCTTCTACCAGCGATAATGCTTGTTTGGACCATTGACCTAAATAAAGATGGCCGCCGCGTCTCCATAAGAACTACCTAAAATGACAGAAACCATCTTTGGGAAAAATTTATTTGACGTGTACTTTGAGTTTTTAGTTTGGC